>APFE031523605.1:251045-271164 GCA_000404065.3 Pinus taeda | reverse complement strand
AAAAACCCCCCCCCCCCCCCCCCTCATAGTACAATGCAAAAATAAATAGAGAAAATACAATTATTAGGAAGTTGTTTCCTTCAGCCCGAGATGATCTCGCAGAAATTGAAACTTTTATCTAGTGAAAGTCTTGGTGAAGATGTCAACAGTCTTCTCAGAAATTGGACAATATTGAATATCGATCATCCCATTATGAATTAATTCTCTAATTAAGTGAATGTGGATCTCGATATGTTTGGTCCATTTTTGCTACACTGGATCTCTGCAAAATTTTCCTATACTCTGATTTTCACACCATATGAAAATCGGATGATGGACACTGATACTAAGCTCATAAAGGAAATGTTGTAGCCAATTTAAAAAAATGCAATAGGAAATTATCAATTTGGCTTTGCCTTGATTAAATTGAGAAAAATTATTTTCCACATCAACAAACAATTTGGATATAGTTAACTTAGGTGACATCGCTTGTGTCACTTAGTTTACTCAGTAAATTCGAGTTGGGGGAGTTAGATTTCAGTTAAGCATGTGGGATTGCTAATTTTTAGAAATCGAGGTCAATTATCTCAAGTTGTTTCAGTTAAAATAGTTCCAACTGTTGGAGGAACTAGTGGAAGGTCAGTTGTGCAGTGGGACTTCGGTCAAACTTAGTGATCATCTAGTTAACTGATGAATCGACCCAAAATAGATAGTGCATGCAAAGAATTCGATTTCCCCATTTGTGGTGGAGATTACAAGGCAGTGTAACATCATTTGTAGACTAGTATTGAGTGTACAGGTGTTGCATGCAGGCCGATGATAAACCTTGGGAATTACACAATCCATTTTGGAGAAATTCCTAAATAATAGGGGCCTAATTTCTCTAGGAATAGCACATGGAAATAGGGGCTCAAGCAAAGGAAGAAATTGATTAAGTCTCTATCAGAGATTCTCAGTGGGAAGAGCGATAGGTTATTCACTTGTAGGTTGTTCTCATTTGAGCAAAGCAATTGAAATACATATTTATTCATCAGATTAATGCAAGCAAACATTGGGGTTTTTAGTAGATTTATTTACCTAGAAAAAATATTGTGTGCATGTGTGTTATTTCTCATTACATGTCTATGATTGATGTTCTAAATTGTGAATTTAATCTCGCGGAGCAGTAGATTAGGTTTGTGTCTTGTGATTTTGATTAAAACTTCATTAGAAGCTACAAATCTACATCATAATTTCTAATGGTATGAGAGCATGATTCACATTAGAGCAGGAATTTCAAAGTTGTTTCTCAGGAGGTTCAAATTTGTAGTAGGATATCTTTAGAGTTGAGAATATGATCTTCAATGGGTTAAGGCTATAGTATGCCTTGGAAGGCATCTCTAATTTCATTGCATGGAAGGATCACATGGAGGTTGTATTTGATGACAATGGATTGCTAGAATACATCAAGAGAAATGTTGGAAAACCAGCGGAATCTTATGCCCAGACCTTGCTCAATGGAAGACATATGTAGCCAAGGCGAGGAGAATAATATTGGAGGGAGTACAAGACCACATTGTCACCAATCTCCATTGTAAAGAAACTCCTTATGCAATGTGGCAAGCACTGACAAATCTATTCTAGAATAGTAGCGACGATGCAAAAGAATGATACTATATCGTAGTATCTGATGAGGTTCACACAACTTCACGATGATTTTGCAAGATTTGGTGTTACTGTTTTAGAGGATGACTTGGTAATTCTAGCCCTTCTAGGCCTTCCGAAGAGCTGGCATAAATATCATTATTCAATGAACAGGAGGGAGAAACTACTGAATTGGGAACACTTACGGCCTAATTTGGTACATGAGGAAATAAGGTGGAATACCAGAGGTGGGAATTCATCCAAGAGAGAGGATGAATAAAACTTTGCATTGGTTGGAAAGGGAAAGAAAGATAAAGGGAAGAAATATCAAACCAAACTAGAATCTAGCTAAGGGGGCAAGAAGAAATATTTGTCCAAAATTAATGTTTCCATTATCATGAATTTGGGCGCTATGCCATGAAGTGTCCACACAAAAAGGAAAGCAAGAAGACCTCAGGAGGAACAGTAGGTGAAGCCTTAGCTTCATAGTTTGAGCTTGAATTTACCCTTATCACATGCATGGCCAACACAATGATGGGGAGCATGTGGTACTTGGACTCAGGTGCCTCATTCCACATGATAGGGTGTAGAGACTTCTTCAGTGATCTAGACAAGAAAAATCCCCATATGAACATCGATCTAGGAGATGATAGAAGGTACAGTACCACCAAGATTGGTCTAGTCACCTTACAAAGGGAGTCATGCTCCCCTCTCAGGCTCAAGGATGTCATGTTCTTTTCAGGCCTAAAGAAAAATATCATCTTTACTGCAGCTTTAGAAGATCATGGTTATGATGTAATATTCAGCAAAGGAAAATCATTCCTAAGACACATAGCCATGGGACAGGTGAAGTAGATTGGAATTCATGTGAATAACCTATATAAGTTAGATGTGATGTCATTGAACTTTGGCACAAAAGACTTGGCCACTTGCATCATGGCACCTTGAATATTATGAAACAAATAACCATTAGCCTCTCTAAAGGATCACTTGAGCAACAGGATGTATACGAAGGTTGTACATTGGGGAAGTACACAAAATCCACATTCCATGATTGGGACATCAAAACACGTGCAGTCATAGAAAGGATCCACTCTGATGTATGTGGGCCTTTCTCGACAGCCTCCACTACCAGACACAAATATTTTGTCATTTTTATTGATTATTTCTCACGAAAGTGCTAGATCTTATTCATGTGGAAGAAGGATGAGACATTCTCCAATTTCGTAAAATTCAAGGCACTAGTTGAGAAAGAAACCAACAAGAAGGTGAAGGCACTTAGGAGTGATAATGGAGGTGAGTACGTGCCGAATAAATTCAATAATTTCTATTTAAAATAAGACATTCGACAAGAGTTGACAGCAACCCACAACCCACAGCAAAATGGAGTGGCTGAGAGAAAGAACCATAGCATTGTGGGAGCAGCGAGGGAGATGTTACATTACCAAGGCCTACCTCTACATTTTTTGGATGAGGCATGCAACATATCAGTCTATTTGTAGAATCATATTCTCATTATTATTACACCCAAGGATGCTTTGTCATGGAGGAATCCAGATATGTCGCACTTTAGGATTTTTGGAGCCTCGTTTTACTGCCATGCCTCCAAATAATCAAGGAAGAAGCTTGAGCTGAGAATGGAGTTGGGGGTATTTGTGGGTTACACAGAAACTCCACATAACTACCTTATGTAATTAACATCCCTCAAAATGTCAGTTGTACAAAAGGATGTAAATTTTGATGAGGATAATGTGATGCAGTGCTCTCTTGAGAGAGGGCTTCAAATCCCACTAGAAGAGGAGATTTTAGCTCCAATCGAGGAGCCTTAGGAAGTTGTGGAGCAGCCACAAATTGAAGAGAAAAGATTGGAGACATCCACTCAATCATAACCATCCAGATAAGGTACGAAAAGGACTAGGGAAGTTGATAGACTTATGCAGCATGCAATGGAGAATGTGGGAGTTCCTTAAAATTTGCACAAACAAAGAAGGTCATTGGATCGGTACACTAGCTACAAGGCCATAATGATTGATCTTGTAGAGACTAAACCATCCTCTTTCAATGAAGCAAGAGAGGAACCTATACACGTTGATGAAATGGTGAAGGAATATGAATCCATTGTAAATAATAGTGTTTTGGAAGTGGTTCCAAGACCAACAGATATATTAGTAATGGGTTTGAGATGGATCTCGAAGGTGAAGCAGGAAGAAGGCAGAAGCATAAAGAAGTATAGGGCCAAATTTGTGCAAACTCAAGTGAGCATTGTATGGTCTCAAACAAGCACCCCAAGCTTGGTACACCAAGATCGACAATTATCTCACTGGTTTGGGCTTCACCAAAAGTGAAGCAAATGAAAATATCTATCACATCTTAGTAGAAGGTAAATTTCTTATCATTGTCTTATATGTTGATGATTTAATTTTAACTGGTGATGAGGAGTTTATCAGATCTTTCAAGGAGGACCTTGCAAGGGAATTTGAAATGAAGGACATGGGTCTCATATAAGCTAATGGGGAACTATTTGTGTCTCAAGGCAAGTATGCAAATGGTATACTACAGATATTCTGCATGGAGAATTGTAAACCCATGGAGACACCTCTGAAAACCAACTGGAGAAAGGAGGATGCCACTTCAGGCGAAGAAGTGGAAGCTACCATTTATCGACGGCTAGTGGGTTCACTAATGTATCTTCTAAACACATAACTAGATATGTGATATGTAGTCAATTAGTTGAGCCAAGTTATGGTTAGACCAACCAAATTATTTTTGAAGGAAACTAAACATTTTTTACGGTACCTCAGAGGCACTACCCAGTTTGGACTATGGTACAAACAAATAGAGGGAGTGACGTTGTGTGGCTTCATAGATGCAGGTTGGGCGGGAATACATCAGACCATAAGAGTACATCAAGTGGAATTTTCTGTGTTGGATCCATAGTTGTTTTAGGGTACAACAGGAAGCAAAGATCTATGGTGCTTAGCTCAATAGAGGCAGGATACATGGTTAAAAGTCAAGCAACATGTGAGGCGATCTAGATGAGAAAGATACTTGTTGGACTATTTGTTAAGATGATGGAACCAACTATGATAATAAAAGTCACATCAAAAACTTTGGTAATCCTGTATTTCACAATCGATCCAAGAATATAGATATCCAGTATCACCATTTATAGGACTATGTGCATATGCTAATAATGTTGCTACGCTGCATTTCGATAGAGGAAAGAGATGCTAACATTGTGAAAAATAATTTGTCAAAGAGGGAAGTTTGACTTCCACAGGTGCAAGATAGGGGTGGTCGATAATCCCTTTCTTACTAAGAGGGAGTGTTGAAAAATGCAGCAAGAAATTCTCAATTTGATTTTTCCTTGATTAAATTGAGAAAAATCGAATTTCCACATCAGCAGAAAACTTGGATGTAGTTAAATTGTGTGACATGGTTTTTGTCACCCGTTTTACTTAGTAAATTTGAGTTCGAGGATTTATATTTCAATTTAGAGTGTTTGATTGCTAGTTTGTAGCAATCAAGGTTAGTTATCTCAAGTCAATTTCAGTTAAACTAGTTACAACTTTTGGAGGAACTAATGGAAGGTCAATTGTACAATGGGGCTTTAGTCAAACTCAGTGATCATCCAGTTAACTGATCAATCATCTAAAAATAGCTAGTGCGTGTAGAGAGTTCAACTTCCCCAGTTGTGGTGGAGATTCAAAGGTAGTGTAACATCAGTTGTATACTAGTCTTGAGTGTATAGGTGTTTTATGCAATTCGATGATCAACCTTGGGAATTGCACAATCCATTTTGGACAAATTCCTAAATAATATGGCCCTAATTTCTTAGGGAATTGTGCAAGGAAATAGGGGCTCAAGCAGATGAATAAATTGACTATGTTTGGGTCAGAGCTTCTCAATGAGCAGAGAGATAGGTTATTCACTTGCAGGTTGTGATTAGTTGAGAAAATAAATTGTAATACATATTTATTTATCATATTAATACAAGCATGCACTGGAGATTTTAGCATATTTCTTTCCCGGGAAAAAATATTGTGTGCATGTGTGTTATTTATCAATGCATGTTTGTGATTGATATTCTAAATTGTGAATTTAATACTGCAGAGTAGTAGAGTAGGTTTGTGTATTGTTTTTTGATTAAAAATTCATGAGCAGTTGCAAATCTACACCATAATTTCCACACGGCCTGAATAGTTGCATTAGCTGCTCCTCTGTACTTAGCCTTGGTTAATGATAAATAAATGGTAGCTTGCTTCTTTCTTGACCAACAATGGGATCGAGTCCCAAAATAAGTACATAATATAGGTAGAGTTATGATCAAGGTTGTCTCCAACACAATCTGAATCTGTAAACCCAATGAGATTCAAGGAACAATTTGTTGCATAATGAATCCTATAGGTGATTGTCCCTTAGACATATCAAAGGATGCAGTTTACATATTTCTAGTGTAACTCATGTATCTCCTACATGTATTATGAAATTTCTCCTACGACATATGGGAGATCAAGACAAGAGTGAGTGAGATAAAGAAGACTACCCACAATATGACGATATAATGTGAAATCAACCAATGATGTGTGTTTTCCATTCTCAAGATTTATCCCTAATGAGAAAGGTGTGGTTGTTGGCTTGTAGTCACTCACGTGAAATCATGCCAAAATATTTCTAGCATACTTTGGTTGAGAAATGGTAATCCCATAGCCACTCTGATTGATCTCTAGTCCAAGGAAGAAATTTAGCAAGCCCATGTTTACCATGGAAAATCACTTATGTAATGAAGTTTTAATATTAGTAATGGCAAAATTTGAACTACCGATTATCAAAAGATCATCTATGCAGAATACTATGATCAACAAGGAGTCAATATTATTTAACAAATAAAAATTGGAATCATATTTGTAGCATACAAAATTTTGAGATAACAAATAGGAATCCATCTTTGGATACCACATTCTAGATGCCTTCTTGAGGCCATAGAGAGATTTATTTAGTTTGCATACCAAGTATGAATTTTACATGTATCCCTCTGGTTGTTCCATGTATATTTCCTCCATGATATCACAGTGAAGAAATGAATTCTTCACATCCATATGATGCACCTCCCATTGTCTTGTCGCTGCAATGGAGAGAGCTAGCTGAATGGAATCCATTTTTTCCAGTGGAGCAAAAGTATCATCATAGGCAACACCATGTGTCTATTGAAAACCTTTTGCCACCAATTGTGCCTTATATCAACTAAATTGTCCATTCACTTCTTTCTTGGTCTGGTAAAGCCACTTGCACCTGAAACGTTTACGATTAGAAGGTAGCAGAACTAGGTCCCAAGTCTAGTTCTCAATGAGTGTGTTGTATTCCTCATCCATAGTTTCTTCCCACTTTGGATGCCTAGTTGCTTCTACATAAGTCTATGGATCATATGCATGCATGGGCATGCACGGATCCATAGCTAAGATTACTTGTGGAGCTTCCTTAAACTAATGTGTAGTGGAATAATCATCTAAGAGATCACTCATGTTGCACCATTTTTGTGTTGAAGGTGGTCGAGAATCTTCCAAACTGAATTAGGAAGGATTATCTCAAATTTCAAAAACTAGTGGTCTAAGTGTCATAAGAAAAGACTCATCTACATTATAATCATGCTATAAATTATCTTCTATATACTCATCAATTAGTGGACCTGAGGGCAACGTTGTAATAGGTTCATCTGGTGGTTCATGCAAAGCAACATCTTCAAACTTTACACTCCTTTCGATAAAATGATTTTTAGTGTTGATATAAACCAATTTGTACCCTTTGACTTCATCAGAATATCCAACAAACATGCATGCCTTTCTTTGAGGCTCCAAAGCCTTTCTCTTCTATATAGGTATGTGGGCCCATGCTTGAGATCTGAAAATGTGGAAATGATTGAAATCAGGTTGCATGCTAGTCCAAGCCTGAATAGGTGTTTTTCCAGTAACATATTTATGAGAATATATATTTTGTATGTATGAGGCACAATTGATAGCTTCAACCCACAATTTTGATGGAAGAGATATTGCATGCAACATGCAATTGGCCATCTCTTTCAAGGATCTTTGTTTCGTCTCATCCACCATGTTTTTCTATGGAGTGTAAGGAATTTTATGCTACAATTTTATTCATAATTCATTACAAATATTTTGGATATATTTTTTGACATTTTCCTTCCCATTATATGTGTGAAGGATCTTGATTCATTTTCCACACGTATTTTTCCACATGTGCTTTGAAAATATATACACGCTGAAAAACTTCAGATGTGAATTTCAGGAAGTAAACCCAAGTGAATATCATGTAATAATATATAAATGACAACACATATCTTTATTTTCTCAATGAAGTTAATGTTAATGGACCCATGAGATCACTATGTACAAGATCCAAAGGTGAACAGGGTCTCCATGCATGCCCCTTCTCGAACGTGTCTTGTGGATTCTTTCCAAGAGCACATCCATTACAAACACCATTTGAAGATTCAATGGGAAAAAATCCTTTAATCATCCCTTGTTTGCTAAGTTGTTTCATATATCTAAAATTCAAGTGCCAAAATGTCTTGTGCCAAATCCTACTTTCTTCATTTGCATTGGCATAAGTAGTAAAATAGAATATGACTAAGGAAAAAAACTAGAAAATGTGTATAGAAGAGATTGATCATTTACCTTTCCAGATGCAATGTTCAAGTTCGTTTTCATATCATAAATGCTCACAAAATCTAGGGTAAATTCCACATTCCTTGTGGTGCATCTAATACCCTCCTCCCACATTTACCCAGGTTAACCAATGTGCTATAATAAACATGTAACATGAGGCTACTATGATGTGATTAAACTCCTTAGGTATATTTAAAGAAGTGGAACCAACAAAACAAAACCATTTTGACCTTCCACACATGCTACAGAACCTTCAGCAGCCAACCAACCCTTCCATGTGACCAACCCCTAAGGAAACTTGAAATTTCACTGATTTTGACCCCCAGTCGGTCCCATGACAATCCATGCATGTGAATGAGGCCTTCCAAACACTCCCAAAGAAAGGCATGCCTATGACTATAGAATTTTTCATCCAGTTTTGAGATAGTGACCCTAGATTATGTGCCACCTTTTCAGGGCCAGGGCTCAAACCATAGCCCATAACTTCAGGAAACTTATAGAAATGATAAATAATAATGAAATAAGGCTACTAATATAATCATTTTATTAATTACTTGAATAGACTTCTACTATCCATGACAGGAATTTCTTCAAACATGTCACAAATATGTAATCTATAGGTCATAACAGCAGATATGAACATAAGGGTCTCATACTTATCTGAGAATCATTAAGAAGCATTTTTGCCTTATCAAAATAGTTGCATTATCATATATTAGGTCATATACTCATTTTTCATTCATTTACAAATATGTAATCTATAGGTCATAACAACAGATATGAACATAAGGGTCTCATACTTATCTGAGAATCATTAAGAAGCATTTTTGCCTTATAAAAATAGTTTCATTATCATATATTAGGTCATATACTCATTTTTCATTCATTTTCTAATCAAACCATGATGAGAGACATACATCATGACTCTCATAAAACATCCTCTTAACCAACAAATATTCAACAAAAATAAGAAAGATATAACAACAATAAAAACCACATATGAACAAGTATATTTACCCATAAAAGACCATGAGGAAATGATATCTTATTAACACATGAAAAATGTAACTAGGTCTGGGAATTCCATGTACCACTTGACCATAGATTGGCTAAACCAAATCTTTCTTTCAGCCAATCACCCCCCATGTCATATTCAAAGCATGAATGTGGGATCTCATGGAACAAATAAAACAAAGCCAAACGAGGGATTCCAAAGGTAAAACCACCTCAACCCTCAACCAATGATTCTACCTCATAGTCAGACATCACTAACCATCACCAGATTGGTCTCTACCCAAGTTGTCTATGGATCCATATCATTTGTTCCAACCAGGGCTTTCAGGACTAGTAACTCAAACCACAGTTGCTACTGGACTTCCAAAGTGTTTTTCCAACCAATGCTTCTAAGAATAGTAACTCAACCCACCAAGGGCTTCCAGAGAATTTGTCAAACCAAGGCTTCCAGGACTAGTAACTAAACTGAAGTTGTTACAAGGCTTCTAGAGCATATGTCAAACCAAGGCTTCCAGGAACTAGTAACTCAACCCATAGCCATACGGAACATGAGAACCAACCAAAAAAGAAGAGGAAATACACCCACAACAGCATGGTTATCCAATAAATGACAAGGCTAGGTAAATCCATCGCCAATCTAGGAAATCCTCCATGCCAATGATAGATCATAACCAAGAAACCACATGCATGTGCCATGCATGCCAAAACTAGCAAGGTAATCATACATGAAACTCGGTACCTACAAGAAAAACCCATTGTAGTTGTTAATCTTGATGTCCTCTTATGCTTTCCTGCTCTTCCTTTTCCTTCTTGCTCCAAATCCCAAGTATGACACACTCCTCTGAGTGTGCTCTAAGAAAAATCTAAGTGTACAAGAGTATGAGAGAGAGTGTAGAAAATGAGAGCTCCAAAACTGAACTAAAAAATAAGTTACAAATTGATCCTCAGAAGAATCTTTATTAATGAGGCCTCTATTTTATTCATTTTCCATTATTTTCCTTCATTTCCCTCCTCACATGTATCCTGTGACATTTCACCTCCCTTTTCTCCTAATTTCCATTATTTTCATAAATAAAATGTTGATTAATGTCACTCTGCCTTTCCAAATCCTTTACCATTTCCTTTGCCAATTTCCATAGCCATTAGCTAATCACAAGTGATCCCCATCACTATGTTTTTTCCCAACATTCAACTTCGAATACATGTCCCGTGACCTTGGTTATCATTTTTACGTTATTAACTTTATTACATGGATTTTTTACTAGGGTTGTTACAGAACCCTCCCCCTTGGGGGGACACCATCCTCATTGTTCAATGACACCTACAACCAACAATACTACTAAAAATAAAAACATATTTCCCATGGAGCTTTATAACTTAGCTCATTGCAGTATTTACAATGATCATCCTGCTGAGAAGCAAACCAACTTGAGAAACATAACAACATGGAAACCATAATGAAATGACACTCATACTGCTTATTTGAGCTTTATAACGTAACTCATGGTAGTATTTGCGTCCATATACATATATACATATACCAGAACATCACACAAAAACATATGCCGAAAACAATTGTTCAAACAATGAATAGAGAACGATACATAGCCTGCATCTGATCCACCATCTCCCATGTAGCTTCATCGGGCCCAAAGCGCTTCCATTGTACTTTAACCTACTCAATTTCTTGGTTTCGGAGCATGAGAATCTTTCTACGCAAAATGCACTGAGGTTCTGGCTGGAATTCTCCTTCTAGTTCCACCTGCAATACAGACTAGTCAATCACCTTATCAACATATTTAACATCCTTCTTAAGCAATGACACATGGAAAACATCATGGACTTTCACTGTCGGAGGTAATGCAATTCAATGGGCTACTGGTTCAATCCTTTCAAGAATCTTGAAATGTCCACAAAACCGCGGTGCCATCTTGGCACATGATCTAATCCTCAAGGAGATCTTCTTGGGCTTGATGCACAAGTTCACCTATTTCCTAACCTTAAACTCCTTAAACAACCTATATTGATCTGTATAATCTTTATTCCTATCCTGTGTTGCCTTCAGATTCTTCTTGATTACCTACATTTCCTGTTCCTTCTCTATCAACATGTATGGTCCTATCAATACCCTATTAACTAGATCACTCTAATTGATTGGAGTATTACAACTCCACCCACACAATGTCTTAAATAGACTCATCCTCAATGATTTCAGGTACCCATTGTTGTAAGTGAGCTAAACCAATGGAATATATTCTTCACACTTCCGCTGCTGATGCATCACATACATCCTCAACATATCCTCCAATATCCTGTTGATGCTCTCTATTTTTCCATTTGTCTGCGAATGATAAGTTATGTTGAAGGCCAACTCTATGCCCAAACCTACAAATAACACTTTCCATAATCTAGAAGTGAACTTGGCATCCTTTTTTTATACAATTTTCTTTAGTACACCATGCAACCTCACTACATATCTGATGAATACCTGTGCGACATCATTAGCTAAATATGTAGACTTTACTAGAATGAAGTGAGCTACCTTCATCAATCTGCCAACCGCAACCATGATACAATCATGCTATCTATATTTCCTCAACAAACCTGTAATGAAATCCATGGAAATTATCTCCCATTTCCACTATGAAATCAGAATCGGTTGTAGTAGACCACCTAGATGCGTACTCTTCTTTTGCCCGTTGACAATCCAAGCACCTAGCCACAAACTCTGCCATTTCCTTCTTCAAGTTCGACCAATAATAGAACTTATTCACCATTGTCAATGTCTTATGATATCTATGGTGACCCAAATGTGACTTAGTATGAAATTCCCTCAATATAAGCTTCTTGATCTCATTGTTATATGGCACATAGATCCTATCCCTAAACTTGACCAAGTCATCTACTATGAGATTATAGTCCACATCTTGGTCACCTGTACCCTACTGTAACCTGTGCATAATCTCCCTATACCTATCATCCTGCTCGCCTGCCTACAAGGTTTGACCTTGTAAATCTGTCCCATAAGAACCCATAGTTGTTATGTGATTTACGTGTATCTTCCATCTAAGAGCATCTGCAACCCTGTTCTCGTTACCTTTAATGTTCCTGATCTCAAATTTGAACTCACTGATCGTGTCCAACCATCTAGCTTGTCTAGAATTTAGATTCGATTTGTCAAATAAATACCCCAATCCACTGTGATCACTCATAAATGCAAATCTCCTACCAAGAAGATGGTGCCTCCACATCTTCAATGTATGGATGATCGCTTCCAACTCAAGATCATGTGTCGAATAATTCTACTCGTGCTCATTAAGTTTCCTTAATTCATTGAATACTACCTGTTCTTCCTGCATAAGGACTCCACCAAGCCATCTCTTGCAATCATATGTACCTACCACAAACTCTTTTTCTGGATCTACAATCTATAAATTGGAGCATCTTTCAACAACTGCTTTAACTTCTCAAAACTGGTTGCACATTCTTTTGTCCATTCACATTTCATACCTTTCCTTTGAAACAATGTAATAGGACAATTAATCTATGAGAACTTCCTAATGAACCTCATGTAATAACCTCCTAAACCCATGAATTATCTTACCTTATCCACATTCCTAGGCGCTGCCAACTCCATGATAACCCTTATCCTTTCCAGATCCATTGTTATGCCTTACTTGGAAACCACATGCCCCAAGTAGTATATCATTGTCTGAAAGAAAATGCATTTATTGATCCTGTCATACAACTAATTCTCTCTTAGCATTCTCAATATTGCTACTAAGTGTTTGGCTTGCTCTTCCTCGCTTTTAGAATATACCAATATATCATCAATGAATACAATAACAAACTTGTCTAGATAAGGATGAAATACATTACTCATCAAGTACACAAAAGTAGTTGGAGCATTAGTCAAACAAAATGGAACTACAACAAACTCACAATGGACATACATTGCCCGGAATATATTTTTCTAGATGTCCTCTTCTTCGATGTGTATTTTATGATATCCTAATCTCAAATCAATCTTCAAGAAAACCGTTGCTCCCTTCAACTGATAAAACAAGTCGCCAATCCTCGGTAATGGGTACCTACTCTTGATGGTCACCTTATTCAACTGTGTGTAATCAATGCATAACCTAAGATTACTATTTGTCTTCTTTATGAACAACACTAGTGCACCCCAAGGTGATACATTTGGCCTAATGTATCCCTTGTCAAGCATCTCCTTCAACTGCAACTTCACCTCCAACTCTAGTGTGCTCATCCTGTAAGGTGCCTTTGATGTTGGCATTGCCCATAGTACCAACTCAATAGAAAAGTCCACTTCCTTATGAGGTGACAAGTCTAAAATATTTTTGGAAACACGTCTTGATCTTCTATAGTAAAGGGTACCTTCTCAAGACATTCACATCCTCATCTTCCTTACCTTTATCACTGGAAATATGCACTGCGAATAACAAACCCTTTTCTATGATTGTGCTTCACCTACATATTTTTCACCATTCCCACTGATGTTTCTTATTCTTACCCTACAAAATTATTTGTTCCTCATTATCATATAGGCACTCAATAGCCTTGTCATAACAATCCACCTTAGTCCTATGAAGATACAACCATTCCATGCCCAACAACATACTATATGATCCCAACATAAATACATTCAAATGTGTTGATGTAGGAATACCATTCAACTCAATTGCATAAACTCTTACCCAGTGATGAACTTTGTTCTTTGTACCTATAGCCAACTGCACTAACCAAGAATATACATGCATTTTTTTATTATAACCACACATATCCACCAGGATAGGATTAACATACCTATAATTATATCTAGGGTCAATTAAAATATAAACAACTTGATCTCAAAGCTTATCGTCCATCTCAATAATAGATTCCTGGAGATTTGCCTACCTGTTATCCAGCGTTGCATAAATCCAAGGAGTACTTTGTCCAGCATCCCCCATTGTCTGTGCTTCCTATGCACTATAAACCTACGGTATACCACCCTAATGCTTTGGAAAATCTCTTCGATAATGATCCTTGCCACAAGTCCAACACTATAAAGGCGTCCAGCCTACACCCTTTTTCTGCACCTCAGACTAAAATTCTTGTGCTCTGTTAGATGCATTGAACTTCCTATGTGGTGTTGCATTCTCTTTGTTGCATGTGTCTTGAGGCCTTGTTCTCTTCTTATCCCATTTTCCTTTATTCTTTGCATTACCTTTCTAGTCCAGATTAGTCTCAAATTTGTGCTTTGATTGCTCATAATAATTCTCTAGCCTCTCGATGGCCACCTCTAATTATCTAGGCTCATCAAACTTAATCTTGTCCTTGAATTTTGTCGGAAACCCACAATTAAATCTTTGAATCTTGGCCTTATCCCTCTTGAGATAAGTCACATATCTCAATAACTCCAAAAATCAGCTAGTCTACTCCTCATCATTCATAGATCCCATCTTTAGTTTATAGAATGATTTTCGTCATAGTATCTCTTTGATAGATATTTGTTCTTGAATAGTCTCTCACACTCAATATAGGTCAAATTCTCTTCATGAATACCTTTGAAATTATTTACATCTTCCCACCAAATATCCACTTTACCTTTAATACTGAATGTAGCTATCTTGACTTTCATGTTCTTTGAGTAATCATGCAACCTGAAGAAATTTTTCATCCCAAATAACCATGCTTCTGCATCCTTTGACTTCTTTATTTCTCCATTGAGTGTAGGTGGCTTTGCTTTCTTGAACTCATCCGAAAAATATCCCCTGTCACCCCTCCTATAAGGATGATAATGATGATGACCATGACTTGTCTGAACTAGAACTAGAGTAAAGCCCATGTCCATTGCCTCATCTATCAGGTGTATCCAAGAATGTTCTATCTCTCACTGTGTCATCTCTATCAAACCCGTTCCCACCATGTGACCTACTACTATATGCCCCATTATTCCTATCCTCTTATTCGTCACTGATTCTAAGCATCCCCTATCTCTGCAAGTCTTACAAGCTCTGAAGAATCACTGCATTGACCTCTACTTATTTATTCTCTGCCCTAGCAAGTCTCTCTTTTGATTGAATGATTTGGTCATTTTCTTCTTTGCAACTCCTTATTACTTCCTTTGAGCTTCTCAAAATATATGCGATGTGAGGGGAGTCTTCATCACCATGTTGCTCATCTTATTTATAAGGATAATCTCATGAATTGTATTCTACCATTTTGTTAGTCATATTTGTTCTTCTCAACCTGCAAGGTATATCATGTTAGCTAAACCAAACCATAAACAAACCAATGTACCTCATTTTAGTTCAGGGGATGATATCTCGTCTGCAAGACCAACTAGATTAGTACAATACATATATAAACATAATCATATGAACATTTAATCATTATTTCAACCATTCTCTAGTCATCAATTCATAACCATACCATGACATCATGCACGATAACTATCACCATGTCAATGTATTCATAACAACATATACAAACTAACATGCACGACCAATGCACAACCGTCAGGTACTCATGGAAACAACATCCAAGAACATTACCATAAAATTTTCACATGGCGACACCACTGCAACTATGACCAATGCTATGCATATGCAACAAGCACATAAAACACAGGCATAAGGAACACATATGTAATTGACATGTATGCACAACCAACACACATTACCCATCCAATCCAAGGAGTGAACCATGCCCTGATACCACTCTGTAACACCCTCCTCCCACATTTACCCAAGTTAACTAGTCCATTGGGGTAAACATGTGATGATAAAATACTATGATGTGATTCAACTCCACAGGTACAACTAAGGAAGTGGAACCGACAAAACAAAATTATTTTGACCTTCCATACATGCTACAGAACCATCACGAGCTAACAAAACCTTCTAGGTGACCAACCCCTGAGACAAATTGACATTTCACTGATGTCATCCCCCGATTGCTTCCATGATAAGACATGCATGTGAATTAGGCCTTCCATTCACTCCCATAGCAAGGAATTCTAGCGACTGTAGACTTTTTCAACCAATTCTAGGCCATTGACCTCAAATTTTGTGCCACTTTTCAAGGCTAGGTCTCACGCCACTTCCCAGAACTTCATGAAAATTCCAAAAATGATAAATAGCAATGGAATAAGGCTACTAATGCAATCATTTGATCAATAACTTGACTGGACCCCTACTATCCATGATAGGCATTTCATCAAACATGTCACAAACATGTGTTCTACAAACCATAACAACATATCTGAGCATATGAGTCTCATACTTATCTCAGAATCGTTAAGAAGCATTTTTGCCTTATCACAATAGCTGCATTATTATCTATTAGATCATATATTCATTGTTCATTTGTTTTCTAATCAAAACACGATGAGATCCATACATCAAGACTATCATAAAACATCCTCTTAACCAACATATATTCAACAGAAATAACAAAGATATAACATCCACAAAATTCACATATGAACAAGTACACTTACCCATCAAATACAAGAGGAAAGGATCTCCTATTAACATATGCAAAATGCAACCAGGTCTAGGACTTCCACATATCACCCAACCATAGATTGGATGAACCAAATCTTTCTTTCATCCAATCACCCTCATGCCATATTCCAAGCATGAATGTGGGATCTCATGGAAAAAATAAAACAACACCAAACCATGGCTTCCAGAGGCAAAACCACCTCAACCCTCAACTAGTGATTCCACTTCACAGTCGTACATCACTAACCATAACAAGATTTGTCTCTACCCAAGTTGTTTAGGGCTCTAGAGCATTTGTTCCAACCAGGATTCGAAGACTAGTAACTCAATCCACATATGTTGTTGGGCTTCTAGAGTGTTTGTCCAACCAGGGCTTCCAGGACTAGTAACTCAACCCATCAAGGGTTTCTAGAGTGTTTTACCAACTAAGGCTTCCAAGACTAGTAGCTTAACCGAAGTTTTTACAGGGATTCCAAAGAGTTTGTCGAACCAAGGCTTCTAAGAACTAGTAACTCAACCCACATCCATAAGGAAGATGAGAACCAACCAGAAAACAAAAGGAAAGACACCCACAACACCATGGCTATCTAGGAAATGGAAAGGCTAGGCAAATACACTGTCAATCCAGACAATCCTCCATGCCAATGACAAATCATAACCAAGAAACCACATGCATGTGCCATGCATGTCAAAAATAGCAAGGAAATCATACATGCAACTCGGTACCTACAAGAAAACCCCGTTTTCGTTGTTGATCCCAATGTCCTCTTATGCTTTCCTACTATTCCTATGCCTTATTGCTCCAAATCCCAAGTATGTCGCACTCCTTCAAGAGTGCTTCAAGAAATCTCTAAGTGTCCAAGAATATGTGAGAAAGAGAGAGTAGAAAATGAGAGCTTGAAAACTGAGCTAACAAAAAGATACAAACTAGTCCTCATAATTCTTTTTAAGAACAAGGCCTTTATTTTCTTCATTTTCCATTATTTTCATTCATTTTCCTCTTCGCATGCAACCTGTGACCTTTAACCTCCCTTTTCTCCTAATTTCCATTATTTTCATAAATAAAATTCCAATTAATGTCATTTTTCTTTTCCAAAGCATTTGTCATTTCCTTTACCAATTTCCATAGAAATTAATTAATCACAAGTGATCCCCATCACTATGTGTTTTCCCAACATTCAACTTGGAATAGGTGTCCCATGACCTTGGGTACTATTTTTCCTTTATTAACTTTATTACATGAATTTTTAACGAGGTGTTGAGTCTTGAAAATGTCATTCATTTCCATTACAATTTCACTATTATGTCCATTATATCACCTCCGTTTCACCTCCATTTCACTACTATGTCACCACATTCATCCCACTTTCATTATCATTGGGCCACATTTATGTTTTCCCAAACTTTATTAATTCCAAGACTTTTAAGTGAATTTGTGGTTAAAAATTAGAAAATAATGTGCATGTGCTTATACCTAACAAATGGGTTGAGATTGTTGACATGTGTAGATTGAAAGGAGGCTTCTAGAAGACCCTTATGTGGCACTCTAAGGCCGAATTCGAATTTGAGTGGAAAGGATCATGGGATCATGAGCATATGTGTCACATCTCCTAATTGTATTGTAACTCTAAGAAGACATGTGTCTTATCAGTTCCTATTTTGATTAGGACTCTATAGGTAGAGGGAGAGATTCATGGACTCTCATTAATGAGATGGCTTCTTGTCTTTTTGTATAAATAAGATACCTCTCTCCTTCATTTGTTAGTTATTTAGCTTGGAGTTTGTAGTTCTTCCTTGATGGATTTTGAAAGCTTTGGAGAGCTTTGTTGTACTTTGTGATTTTGAAGAATTTGAATAAAGCTTTGATGTTCTCAACATGGAAGGAGATGTGAAGTAGATGTCATGGAGCACATTAGAATGTAAGGTAGAGTAGAATTCATTTTGTAATTTTGCTTTGATTTCATTATGTCATTTAATTGCTTTCAAGTTTGATAGATTAGATTTTTCATTCATGCAATTTTAATTCATGTAAGTGTGTTCAATTGGTTGATTGTAGATTAGTTTTTCTTTACATGTTTTTGCATCAAATAGTGACATGAGATTTGCCTCTCTGCTGACCTTGTTTTTTTAGCTTTTCAATTTCAGCTATGCTTTGATTTTAGTCTTGTTCATTTGCTTTGTTATGTTAGTTTAGAAATCAACTCACTCATGTCATTGACGGTTACCTCCGAAAGCCATAGTGAGACTAACTGACGAGGGATCGAAATATGAATGTTGTGATTTGATTTTAGTTTACTTTTTTTCATTTAGATATTGGATTGCTCACTTCATTGACGGTCACCTCCAAAAGCCATAACGAGACTAGTGGTGAGGGATTGAAATATGAGTGTGTAATTTGATATTATTTTTACTTTTCTGCAAATAGATATCAGATTATTCAAGTTGTTTATGATTACCTCCGAAAGCCATAGTGAGACTAATGGCAAGGGGTCAGAATATGATTTGATGTAATTTGATTTTAAGTTTACTTTTCTACAAATAGATATCAGATTGCTCAAATTGTTTATGATTACTTCCGAAAGCCATAGCGAGACTAATGGCGAGGGGTCAGAATATGAGTTGATGTAATTTGATTTTAGCTTTACTTTACTTGCAATTTTTGGATTTCTTTGAGTGCAGTAGCTTAATTCACTTCTCTTGTATTTAGACAGCAATAGGGATAGTGATTTCATGATCAAATTTTCATCTTTTTCTTGATTAAAGTAGCTGAATACTTACACTTTTGTTTAAGTACTAATTCCATCAATAACATGTTTTAAGATCTTTTGAAGTGCTAAGTTTTGGAAGTTACCACGAGGGACATAGACCTTGTCTTGAAATCTACATCCATACTTGACCTTTAAAAGTATTCTTAAGACCTTAGAATAGGATTTCCATTTGCATTAGATACTCTAGGAGATCAACAAGAACAAAACCCCAAAACAAAATAAAATCTATAAAACAACGAATTAAGAAAAAGGTTAACTAAGAACATATGGTGTACCACACTTCATCAGTTTACGATATTCGGATTGATAATTTATGTAGAGCAATTTAAGACGTTAAATTGACTAGACATTTTTGGCACCGTTGCTGGGGAAGTGTAATTAGGAGACCTTATTTCTTACATTTAATTTTTTTTTTTTAATAATTCTTGAGTATGCTCTCCTCCTGCACTTCGTGAGATTTGGAGGATCAGAAAAAGGATTGTTAAGTAAAAAAAAATTATTAATAATTCTTGAGTATGCTCTCCTCCTGCACTTTATGTGATCT
>APFE031523605.1:218315-251025 GCA_000404065.3 Pinus taeda | reverse complement strand
ATTGATTCAATAAAAAAAATAAAAATAAAAATAATAAAAAAAATGAAACCCAACTACTTTAATAGGTTCAAATTGTCCAAAATTGACTGGTTATGGTTTGTAGTGGTCCTCAAAACACTGTATCCTGTTCAAATAAAGTTTTGCAACTTAGCTACGAAATGTAGCCTGATTTCGCAGCTAGTTGAGAATTCCGCAAGTGATTTCAAGGTTTAGCAGGTTACAGGCATCCAGTGAAGAAACCGACCACATGGGCATCTCCAGAATTGTCCCGACATGGATCGTATCCTAGTCACCCAACCCAGACTGATAAAAAATGAGCTTAAAACCTCAGTCAAAGTCTTGTTTTTTCGCATGTTTTACTTAAAGTCTTTGCTGCCTGAAATTGAAAATGGTTAATCATTTTTATAAAATTTCATAATTTCAGAGAAAAAGAAGCAGAAGAAGAAGAAGAAGAAAATAATATATGGCTATCTTCAATCCTAGCTGGCCTCAGTAGAAAACCTGAATGCCTGCTTAAACTTTGGTCTTAAAACAAACCTGGAATTACATTTAAAAAAAAAAAAAAATCGAAAGTGCAAATTCGACATATCAAATTGCATGGACTGTTGTAAAGAAAATAAGATGAGTCCAATTGAAAAAAAAAAAAAAAACCCTGCAATAGCCTCCTCTAGTTGTTTCCCTGACTCTTGTAATCAACAGTAGCAGGTCAATGTTATTAAAAATCTTCAACACTCATCCATATTCCATCCATTATTGAAGTATCATCAACATTATAACGGCTGCTATTTCTTATCTCAATCATTTATTCCATTTCTTTGTCTTGCTGGAACATCCCAACTGAGACCATAACTATATGGAGATGTCTGCCAAATTTATAAGGAAATCAATAACTTCCCAATGAGATGCGAGCCATACAATCTCAGGATCGTAATATAGGTTTGTTTGAAACTACAATTCGTATCTTGGGTGGTATTTTTAGTGCCTATCATCTTAGTGGTGGAGAAAAGGAAATAGTTAGAGAATGGGGTTCTAGATCTATGCTTCATGGATCCAAACTTACGGTATACTTAGAAAGAGTTAAGGACCTCGCAGATCGCTTATTGTCTACTTTTACATCTAGTTCAACTGCTATTCATTCTCAGATGTTATTCTTCATGAAAGATCTGCACATCCAGCACCAGATGGGTTAAGTAGCACTAGAATTTTGGTACCTTAGTAAAATTTCTAGTGATCCAAAATATGGCAAAGCGGCAATGAAGGTGCTTGAACACTTTAAGACTCTCCCAAAGGTGGAAGGATTAGTGCCAATTTATATCAATCCACAATATGGTCAAGAGCCATTACACAACAAATGAAATCCAAAAATCCAAATGCAACAAATTCATCAAATGCAGAACAGACAAAACAACAACTCAGGAAAAACGTAAAACAAAGAAAAATGTCTAACTTCAAATGCACGATTTTCCCAAATGGAGGCGAATTTGAAGAAAGAAAACATGGGTTTTTTCACCAGCAGGGTCAATTAGATAACCTAGAAACTATTTTAAGAAATTTGTGGCGGTCTGGGAGAAATCCTCGGTTCTTTGGAGCCCATTTTTGCTTGCCGCATGTAAAAAAATGGAATTTCAATTAAATGAACAGACTGTGTTAATTCGGCGTGCCTGAGAAAGGGGAATTCTAATTTGGTTATGTGCTGGCACCTACTCTACCACATCTTCCACCCTTTGCCACCATGTCTCCTGCCTTTTTATTGCCACCTGTTGACAACAATCCTAATTGGAGACGGCTCTCCATTACGTGAACCAGTCCAAACGGATCTGGCAATTTCAATCAAACTTCACTACTCCTCTCCATTCCTGCCACTTGTTCTCTGTTTTTCCATTTACCATCACTGGATTTTTCTCCATAAAACCATGTCAATTCCCCGCTAACACATAATGAATTTTCTTCATCCATCATTCACGCAGATGAATTGTTAGAACAAGAAGGAAAGAATGGGTCTATTGTTGAGGGCAGAACCAGAAGGGCCCAAGTTTATGGAAGGGCTGAATGGTTATGGTTATGGTTATAGGCTGTTTATCAAACTATAAGTTGAAGCTTTGTTGCTTAGAAGTCTGATATAACTGCTACAACAGTGTAATTTTCGAAGTTTGGTCCTGAAAATAAATCCTAATACACTCAAAGGCTCAATAAGTATTATCTTGTTTGTTTTTCAAGTGAGATTTTGGGACTGTTTGCATGCTAATTGTGGACTGATCTGAATCATATCAAAGCCTGGTGCATTATAATGGTATTCTTGAAATCATTGGTTTTCGTTTGATCTTGAAAATAATCTATCATTTCTGCATACTAGCTCTTGCATATTTGTACTCTTGCATAAGCATCTTTTTGATAGTCGAAGTGCTCTAAAATTGTTCCCATGCCTAATTGCTAAGTAACCAAAAGATTAAATTCATCTTCAAGGTTTATGATTCAGAAGGTAGTAGGAAAGTGACACTTCGGGTATATTTAAATAAATAAAAAAAAAGAGCAGCACAAGAGTAGGTACCCTGGTATTCCATTTCCATTGTTGAAACTGTTTTGCTCCATATTCCATTACCATTCACTTAAATCAGAAAACTGATGGTTCACTGTTTCAGCCACTTTCCGCAGCTGATTCAACTTTCCGCAGCTAGTTCAACTTTCCGCAACTGTTTTTGTTAAACTCTAGGTTGCAGGTGTCATCAAGCAAAACAAGCCACATGGGTAGCTGGGGGAATGTCAGTACATGGATGGTGTCCTATTCATTTGATCCAATTCGATGAAAAAGGCCCCGATCAAAGGGAAGTCAAATTGTGTGTTATCACTAAGTCGCCACACTAAGTCGTTGCATGTCAAAAAAAATAATAATTTTGAATCAATGAAATGAATAAGTTATTTGCTCACTTTTCTGAAGGTATTGATTAATTTTGGACTGATGAAGAAAGATGAATGGCTAAATTTGTATTCAATATTTTTAGCTATAGAAACCGTGCACATTTTGCAGCTAAAGTCCAACTCCGCAGACTGAAAAAAAAAAACCTCATTGTTCAAATCAGCCTAACTTTTTCATACGAAATCAGATTTTGATGATTTAAGTACCATTGGAAAGATTTCAACAAGATCTACACAATGAGAAATCCATCATTATAGTTTGAAATGACAAATAATGAAATAAATTGCTGAAAAGAAGCAACATCAACTTGAGGCACTAATTCCAAATCAGGTATAAATGATTTTGATTTTTCTTTTGAGAACTTGTTTCATTAATACAAATTCGTAGTTTTGTGTGTAAATATCATAACTAGAGAGATTGGCCATCTCTCTCCTTTGATAATCTTACATTCCATTGTAGAAGAAGTATTAGTATTTTTTATAGGTTCCAGGAAGAAGGACAAATGACTACAAGAGAATGGTGTCTCTCTAAGAGACCAATTTGTTTCATAAGAGGATGATCCGCAACAAAGAGGAAATATGTTGATGAAAAATCAGATCCAAACACTTGAAAAACTTTCAGATACTATTGTCTCCATCACATCCATACTTCATAATAAACCATTCACCTCATTTCACTCCATATTTTCCATTTACATTCACATACACTTTTTATCTCTTTTTGTCCTTTCATAACCCACAAATAAGGCAAGAGGCTCATTCACATGCTTATTGCCCATTTCCATTTCTATTCTCCATTGCCATCTTCCATTTTTATCTTCCATTTCCTGTCATTTTCATTCCGCAAATAAGCCCTGCTTCAAAGCAAATTATTGAGTCCATAGTCCTTTGAGTCTAAGTTCTTTGTAAAAATACCTTGAGGCTTGCATGCCTTAAATGGCAAGTCCTCATGCTAACAAACAATGGGAATACATTAATGTCCCTTGTTCGTTAGATCTTCTAGGTGACTGGACATCAACAAATTCATTCGTACCTAGCAAGATGTGTTTGGGCATCTTGACTCTCATTGTCATCAATGGTGAAAGTTCTCGTGTTGACTAGTGGCATCCATTAATGGCCACTAAGCCAACAATTTCCTGCTATGTTTGATATCAGATCATTTTTTTCACATAGTAGGAATTGTGCCAATGAGTTTTGAAGATATCAAGACTATTATTTTCAGCATTTTGGAGCAGATTCAACAAGTTTTAGTAGAAGCAATAAAAAGTCATCTTATATCTTTATCCATGACTCCTCTTGTTCAGCCACTTGAAGAAGAATATGATCAGAATTTTGCAGCCACCACACATACAACTCATCCATTCCAAAGGGTAAGTGAAGGTACGTCATTTTCTAACTTTTGACCATAGAATTTCATAAAAAGCTAGAATTATAATTGTTGGAAAAACATTTCTCTTCCTCATTTCATAAAATTGCCAATACCATCAGTTGGGGGGGAAATACATTCATTTTCATATTTTTCCATATCCATATCATATTCAGGAACCCACATACTTCCAACATATATTAATTATTACATTGATATTATTAGCATAAAATGGCTTTTAAAAAAGTGCTTAAAGGATAAATTGGATACAAACAAAATCATGGTTGTCACACAAGAACCAACCATCATGCAATCCAATAAAGATATACTTTGCAAAAATAATCAAAATATCATTATGCAAAGTTCAAAGATCAGAATAGAATGCAAAAACAAAAAAAAATTGGTTGTAACACAAGAACCAACCATGTTGCAATTCAAGTAAAACACTTTGCAGAAATGTGAAGTTATCAAATGATATCATGCAAAGTTAAGCCAAAGCTCAAGGATCAAAAGAGTTCATGTAATATATATTGCATGAAGACATGCAATAAATTTAGTTGGGGGGTATGTTGGGTCATGAAAATGTCATTCATTTCCAATACACTTCCACTATTATGTCCATTATATCACCTCCATTTCACTTCCATTTCACTACTATGTCACTACATTCATCCCACTTTCATCATCAATGAGCCACATTTATGTTTTTCCAAACTTTATTAATTATTAGCATTAAGTGAATTTGTGGTTAAAAAGTAGAAAATAATGTGTATATGCTTATACCTAACAAGTGGGTTGAGATTGTTGACATGTGTAGGTCAAAAGGAGACTTTTAGAAGACCCTTATGTGGCACTCTAAGGCGAAATTCGAATTTGAGTGGAAAGAATCATGGGATCATGAGGATATGTGTCACATATCCTAATTGTATTGAAACTCTAAGAAAACATGTGTCTTATCAGTTCCTATTTTGGTTAGAATTGTAGAGGTAGAGGGAGAGATTCATGGAATCTCATTAATGAGATGACTTCTCATCTTTCTGTATAAATAGGAGATCTTTCTCCTTCATTTGTTAGCCTAGAGCTTAGAGTTTAGAGCTTAGCTTGTGAGTCTTATCTTAGCTTGGAGTTTGTAGTTCTTCCTTGATGGATTTTGAAAGCTTTGGAGAGCTTTGTTGTACTTTGTAATATTGAAGAATTTGAATAAAGCTTGATGTTCTCAACATGGAAGGAGATGTGAAGTTGATGTCATGGAGTATATTAGAATGTAAGGTAGATTAGATTTCATTTTGTAATTTTTCTTTAATTTCATTATGTCATTTGATTGCTTTCAAGTTTGATATATTAGATTTTCCATTCATGCAATTTTAATTCATGTAAGTGTGTTCACCCGGTTGATTGTAGATTAGTTTTTCTTTACATGTTTTTGCATCAAATATTGATATGAGATTTGCCTCTCTGCCGACTTTATTTTTTTTAGCTTTTTAATTTTAGTTATGCTTTGATTTCAATCTTACTCATTTGCTTTGTTAGTTAGTTTAGGTATCAAATTCTTCATATCATTGACGTTATCTCCTAAAGCTATAGCTTAGACTACCTAGCGAGCTATCGAACTATGAATGATGTGATTTGATTTTAGCTTTATTTTTCTGCAATTAGATATCAAATTTCTCATATCACTGACGTTATCTCCTAAAGCCATAGCTTAGACTACCTGACGAGCTATCGGACTATGAATGATGTGATTTGATTCAGCTTTATTTTTTTGCAATTAGATATCAAATTCCTCATATCATTCACATTATCTCCTAAATCCATAACTTAGACTACCTAGCGAGCTATCAGACTATGAATGATGTGATTTGATTTTAGCTTTATTTTTCTGCAATTAAATATCAAATTCCTCATATCATTGACTTTATCTCCTAAATCCATAGCTTAGACTACCTGGCGAGCTATCGAACTATAAATGATGTGATTTGATTTTAGCTTTATTTTTCTGCAATTAGATATCAAATTCCTCATATCATTAACGTTATCTCCTAAAGCCATAGCTTAGACTACCTGGCGAGCTATCGGACTATGAATGAAGTGAATTGATTTTACTTTTATTAGTTCGCAGTTTTTGATTTGTTGAGTGCAATAGCTTAAATTTTATTTCTGTATTTAGATAAATAGCAGAGATAGTGATTTCAAGATTAGTAGTTCATCATTTGTTTGATTTGAATAGCAGAACATTTCCATTCTTGTTTAAGTACTAATTTCATCAATAACATGTTTTGAGATCTTTTGAAGTGCTAAGTTTTGGAAGTTACGATTAGGGACATAAAACTTGTCTTGAAATCTACATCCATACTTGACCTTTAAAAGTATTCTTAAGACCTTAGAATAGGATTTCCATTTGCATTAGACACTTTAGGATATCAGCAAGAACAAAACCCCAAAAAAAGATAAAATCTATAAAACAACGAGGTAAGAAAAAGGTTAACTAAGCACATATGGTGCACCACATTTCATCAGTTTACGATACCCAGATTGATAATTTATGTAGAGCAATTTAAGACTTTAAATTGACTAGACATTTTGGCGCCATTGCTGGGGAAGTGTAATTAGGAGACCTTATTTCTTACATCTAAAAAAAATAAAAAATAATTCTTGAGTATGCTCTCCTCCTACACTTTGTGTGATTTGGAGGGTCAGAAAAAGAATTGTTAACAAAAAAAAATTAATAATTCTTGAGTATGCTCTCCTCCTACACTTTGTGTGATCTGGAGGATCAGAAAAAGAATTGTTAATAAAAATTTTTAATAATTCTTGAGTATGCTCTCCTCCTGCGCTTTGTGTGATCTAGAGGATCAGAAAAAGTATTGTTATGTTAAAAAAAAAGGAGACAAAATAAACGTCATCATCTCAATTGATAAAAAAAAAATAGTAAAAAAAAAAATAAATAAATAAAGAAATGAAACCCAACTTCTTTGATAGGTTCAACTGTCCAAAATTCACTGTTTATGGTTTGTAGTGGTCCTAAAAAAAATGTATCCTATTTTAATAAGATTTTGCAACTTAGCTGCGAAATGTGGCTTGATTCTGCAGCTAATTGAGAATTCCGCAGCTAATTTCAAGGTTTAGCAGGTTATAGGCATCCAATGAAGAAACCGACCACATGGGCATCTCTGGAATTTCCTCGACATGGATCGTATCCTAGTCACCCAGCCCAGATTGATGAAAAAAAAAAGCGTAAGACCTCAGTCAAAGTCCTGTTTTTAGCATGTTTTACTTGAAGTCTTTGCTGCCTGAAATTGAAAATCATTAATCCTTCTTATAAAATTTCACAATTTTAGAAAATAAAAAAAGGAAAACCAATCTATGGCTTTCTTGAATCCTAGCTTTCACTGTGGCCTCAGTAGAAAATTCTGCATTCCTGTTTGAAGCCTTGGCCCTGAAACAAACCTAAAAAAATAAATACAAATGCACTGTATATGCGAAAAAATCGAGGGTTCAAATGTTAAACGATTAGGTAACAACGAGAAGGTGAATGCAAATTTGTAGATCCATGTTCACTCCATTAAGGGGCCTCAACATTGTCCCAACCTGAAAATGAATTAATGAGCTCAATACAATTATTGTTGCCACTTATATTTCCACCGCCTACAAAACCTGCAATGTAAACAATCTAAGCTGCAAGCTTCAGCAAAATTATTAAATCGTTGTTTTAAAAATCCAAGGTACCAATATGAATTAAAAATAACCACTGCAGTAATTGTTTAGCAACCCGTGGTTTGGGCGTCATCGTTTGACATTTCCTCTCTGGTTTCTTTGTTAAAACACTAGTAGAGAAAAGAGTTGTTCCCGTATCAGGTAATCTTAAATATTGAATAAACATGAGGATAATAGATCGACGATTCCCACTGCGGATCGATGATTGGCTCATTCTTCTATCTTTAGATAACAAACCTGTGACTATTTTCTTCTAGAGAACCATGAGAGATGGTTAGCTGCCCCAATTCTTCAGTCCTGTCATTGCGCCTGTGTAATACACCTTACAGACAAAATATGTGTAATATCTGAAAAACGTCAAACTTCAAATGCACGATTTGGCCAAATGGAGATGAATTTGAGAAAAATAAAACATGTGTTTTTTCACCGGTAGGGTCAATTAGATAACCCATAAATGGTTTTTAGAAATTCGTGGCAGTTTGAGAGAATTTCTTGGTTCTCTAAAGCCTCTTTTTGCTTGCCGTGTGAAAAAAAAAAAGAAATTTAATTAATGAACATGCTGTGATTTAATTCAGCATGCTTAAGGAAAGGAATTCTAATTTGGAATCAACTATGTGCTGGTATTCGATCTTAATTACACATCTTTAATGACTAACAATTCCATACAACCTCTGTGATTGTGCTTTAGTTTCACGACTGACAGCAAAGATGTATCCAAAAATCATACGGCTCTGTTTTAATTCCATTACGTGAACCAAGATTTGCACAAGTCAAGGATTGGATTCTTGTGAATCGTAACCTAATTTAATACATCTCTCTCTCACCAAAATTCTTGTTTTCTACTCCCACAATTTTTTTCATGAGCTCAAACCACTCGGACTCCATTTAGTCTTGCGGTTCTGTTCATGAGGGATACTTTGCCTCCACGCAGTCTTTCCTTTCATACAAATTTTCTTACTTCTTAAACCCTTTTTAATGTCGCCTCTTTGGATACTCAGTCACCTTGTTTTCACGTAGTCTACGCATATATTCACTTTGTCTTCACATACTCTGTACATACAATTGCTTTAGTCACAGTCATCTGCTTCCATATACATTTTCATTCCATTTCTATATTCATAAATGTCTGAATTCTATCCATGCAATCACTCCATTTCTCAGACAGTAAAGGGAGTTCTGAAGAGTAGCTAAGAACAAAAATAATGGGCTCATTGGGAGAGCTAATTCAGTTGAACATGCTTGGACTTGGACTTTCTTTAGCTAGATTAAATGGGCAGTCAAGGATATGTGTTAAACGGTTGCTATAGGAGTCAGTAAAGCTATTGAAAGGATCATACAGTTCCATTACTCTGAAATATTTTCATTATTAAAACTATTTTGGTTCATATACCATTTGTAAAATTTTTATTTTTCAAACAAAACAGTGAAGAAAGTTTTTTGAAAAATAGCGTAGAAGCTCATGAATAATTTTTCTTGTGCACTAGCTGTGATCTTAGGCTCTTTCTCCCTGGTACTTGGCTACATAAAATCTCTTTTCCAATAACTTAAATAAGAAAATTGATGGTTGACTGTCTTTTAGCTGCAAAATGCAGACTGATTCTGCAGCTAACTGACAATTCCACAGCTATTTTATTACTTCTATAGGTTATAGGTTTCAAGAGATGAAACAAACCACATGGGTAGCTGGGGAAATGTTAGTACATGGATGGTATCTTATTCATTTGATCGAAGTTGATGAAAAAGGCCCTGGTCAAAGGGAAGTCAAGTTGTGCTTTATCACTAAGTCGCCACACTAAGTTGCCGCATGTCAAGAAAAAAAGTAGATCTGGATGCGATGCAATAAAGAAATATTACAGAGAATCGAATCATAGCTAAGAATAAACACAGAAACATATAAATATATATAGAATGCAAATAATTTCTTCAATTATGATTTATTATTAGATATTTGATGAATACACTTTGTTTGACCCTGCGCACACAACTGCAAGAGCTTGCACACTCAGCTGCAGACTTACCAAGGTCTCTGCGCATTCAGATGCAGGAGCCTTCCCCTTCGCAAGAATACAGAATTACAGACAAAATAGACTCAAGATCTCATTCATCAACTAACTTAATAACTTCCTAATGACTCCTAAATGACTTCCTTATATAGTTTTCACATTACATTACCATGGTCCGTGAATGATGGGTGGAAATAAAAACAACCCATCCCTTTACAAAGTAAGGGGATTTGACCTACCTAAAATACCCTTTGATTCTTAACATTCTTTGTTATTCATGCTCCACTCCTCAAAATGTGGATATTTTACAATATTACATCAAAATTGAGACAAAACGTGGACCGGGGGTTCCCCATCCCAACAGGTGGATAAGTGTGGTTTGAGAAATGAAGTGCATTCAGAATCATGGTTGGTGCAGTTGGTTATAGGTACTAAGAAGAAAGTTCATAACTGGTTAAGAGCTGATGCATTTGAGTTGAATGGTATCCATACAACAACATATCTAAATGTGTTTCCATTGGGGTAAATATTGTATACTCTGGGTATGGGTTGGTTGTACCTCCATAAAACCAAAGTAGATTGCTATGACAAGGCTATTGAGTGCATGGATGATAACGGAGAAAAAATAATCTTGCAGGGAAAGAAGAAGCCTACGTTAGTGATGATGATTAAAACTATGCAAGCTAAGGGTAGTTGTAGGAAGGGTGTGTACTATTTGCAGTCCATATTTCTAGTGGTAAGTCTAAGCATGTTTAGGATGCAAAAATCTTCGAGAGGTACCCTATATTGCAACCATTTTAGGATGTGTTTCTAGAAGATATTGCAGAGTTGCCTCCTCATTGGAAAGTGTACTTTTCTATTAAGTTGATACTAGGAGAAGCTCCAACACTAAAGGCACCTTATAGGATGAGTAGTCAAGAGCTAGTCGAGTTGATTTTACAGTTCAAGGAAATGCTTGACAAGGGATACATTAGGCCAATTGTGTCACCTCGGGGTGCATCAATGTTGTTTTTGAATAAGAAGGATAGTAATATTATATTGTGCATTGACTACAAGCAGCTGAAAAGGGTAACCATAAAGAACAAATATTCGTTGTCGAGGATCAATAACTTGTTTGACTAGTTAAAGGGAGTAGCAATGTTCTCAAAGATTTATTTGAGATCAGGATACGATCAAGTACGCATCAAAGAAGAGGACATCTACAAGACCACTTTCTAGACCAGGTATTGGAATTATGAGTTTGTTGCAGTTCCTTTCAGTTTGACTAATGCTCCAGCTACTTTCATGTGCTTGATCAATACTGTATTATGTCCTTATCTAGACAAGTTAGTTATTGTATTCATTTATGATATATTGATATATTATAAGAATGAGGAAGAGAATGGCAAACACTTAGCAACAGTATTGAGATTTATACGAGAGCATTAGTTGTATGCCATGCTTATTAAATGGAACTTATTTTAGACAAAGGTACATTAATTGGGACGCATTGTTTACAAGGAAGGCATAATAGTGAATTTAGAAAATATAAGAGCTATCATGGAGTGGGAAGCTCCTAAGAATGTGGATGAGGTTAGATCAATAATGGGTCTAGAAAGTCACTATAGGAGGTTCATTAGGAGCTTCTCACAAATTTCATATCCTATTACATCATTGCAGATAAAAGTAGAGAATTTTGAATGGATAGAGGAATGTTCAACAAGTTTTGAGAAGTTGAAGCAATTGCTTACAAATGATAAAGTGTTAAAGATTGTAGATCTAGATAAAGAGTTTGTGGTGTGCACATATGCTTGCAAGAGAGATTTTGGTGGGGTCTTGATGCAGGAGGGATATGTGGTGTATTATGAGTCAAGGAAATTGAACGAGCACGAGCAGAACTATGTGACTCATGACTTTGAGTTGGTAACAATCATTCATGCATTGAATATGTGGAGGTACTATCTTATTAGTAGGAGGTTTATATTAATGAGTGGTCAGAGTGGGATGCGGTACTTGTTTGACCAACCAAATCTAAATATCAAGCAAGCTAGATGGTTGGTGATGATCAGTGAGTTTGACTTTGAGATCAGGTACATTAAATCAAGGAGAACAGGGTTGCAGATCTAGTTTCAGAGTTTGTGGTGTGCACAAATGCTTGTAAGAGAGGACTTGGTGGAGTCCTAATGCAGGGGGGGATAGGTGGTGTGCTATGAGTCAAGGAAATTTAATGAGCACAAGAAGAACTATGTGACTCATGATATTGAGTTGGTAGTGATCATTCATGCATTGGAGATGTGGAGGCACTATCTTCTTAGTAGGAGGTTTACATTAATGAGTGATTAGAGTGTGATAAGGTACTTGTTTGACTAGCCGAATCTGAATACCAAGAAAGGTAGATAGTTGGCAATGATGAGTGGGTTTGACTTCGAGATCAAGTACATTAAATGAAGGAGAATAGGGTCGCAGATGCTCTTAGTAGGAGAATGGATGTAAACCATTTTGCAGTGGTGAGCTCTTATGGGACATATTTATAGGATCATATATTACAAGAAGGACAACAGGATGGTAGGTATCATCAACTTAGGTACAAGTTACAAAAAGGTAAAGGTGATTAGGATGTGTGCTATCATCTCACAGCAGATGGCTTGGTCAGATTTAGGGATAGGATCTATATGTCGGATGACAGTGAGCTCAATAAACTTATATTAAGGGAGTTTCATGTCAAGCCATATTCAGGTCACCCAGGATATCATAAGACATTGATAGTTATGAATAAATTATACTATTGGCTGAATTTAAAGAAGAAAGTGGCATAGTTTGTTGCTAGATTCTTGGACTATCAACAGGTGAAAGTTGAGTGTAAGAACCCAAATGGTTTTTTACAACCTATTTTGATTACAAAGTGGAAATGGGAGCTCATTTCCATGGATTTTGTTACAAGTTTTCTGAGGACATTGAAGCAACATGATTCCATCATGGTTGTGGTTGAAAAGTTGAGAAAGTTAGTTCACTTAATTCCAATGAAGACTACTTATTTAGCTAGTGATATAGCACATGTCTTCATCAGGGAGATAGTGAGGTTGCACGATGTTCCAAAGAGGATTGTATCAGATAGAGATGTTTAGTTCACTTCTAGGTTTTGAAAGGAGTTATTTGCAAGTTTGGGTACAAATTTGGCCTTCAATACAACTTATCATCCACAAACAGATGGATGTAAAGAGAGGGTCAACAGGATACTAGAGGATATGTTGAGGATGCATGTCGTGCATCAACAATAGAAGTGGGAGGAGTATCTTCCAATAGTTGAGTTTTCTTACAACAATTGTTATAATGAATCACTACGGATGAGTCTGTTTGAGGCACTCTATGGGTGGATTTGTAATACTCCCATCAAATGGATTGATCCAATGAGTAGGGTACTTATAGGACTAGACATATTGGTAGGGAGGGAACAAGGACTGCAGGTTACAAATAATAATATAAAGGCAACACATGATAAACAAAAGAGTTATGCAGACCAAGATAGTCCATTTAAGGATTTCTGGGTTGGAGAACATGTGTATTTGTGCATCAAGCCCAAGAAGAGCTCCTTGAGGATTGGGTCATGTGCCAAGTTGGCACCTCAGTATTGCAGGCCTTTCGAGATCCTTGAGAGGATCATACCAGTGAGATAAATACTTGTACTACCTCCGACATTAAATTTCCATGATGTTTTCCATGTTTCATTGCTTAATAGATATGTAAAGGATGTTGATCATGTTATTGATTGGTATATATTGCAAGTGGAGCCTTAAGGAGAATTCCAGCGAGAACCTCAATCCATACTGCAGTGGAAACATGTCATGCTTCGGAACAGATAAATCGAGCATGTTAAAGTGTGGTGGAAGCACTTTGGGCCTGCTAAAGCTACATGGGAGATAGCTGATCAAATGTAGGCTATGTATCCTTCATTATCTTCTGGTGGAGACAAATCAGTTTTAGGTGTATGTACATATTTATTTATGGTTGATATTATAAAACCCGCAATGAACGATGTTATAAAGCTCCAATAAGTGGTATGGTTATCATGTTTTTCATTATGGTTTTTGTTTTAAGCAGGTTGTTCATTGTAAATAATGCAACTAGTAGGGTTATAAAGCTCTATGGGTAGCATGTTTTTATTTTTAGTGGTCTTGTCGGTCATAGGTGTCATAGAACACCGAGGACAGTGTTCCCCTAAGGGGTTGGGGTCTGTAATAGCCCTGGGTTAAAAGTTCATGTAATAAAGCTAATAAAGAAAAAATAAGACCAAGGTCATGGGACATGTATTCCAAGCTGGATATTGGGCAAAGCATCCTAGTGGGCATCACTTGCCTATTATGGTCAAGGGAAATTGCATGGGAGATGAAAGGCCACAAATTTGCATGAGAGGGAAATTGAAGGAAAAATGATGGAAAATGAAGAAATTAGAGGCCTCAATGATAAAAAGGCTTCTGAGGATTAGTTCACAACCTTTTGTCAGTTCAGTTTTGGAATTGGTTTCAGAGAGGAGAAGAGCACCAAGAGGAGGAAGAAAGCAAGCAAAGGAAGGATAAGGAAAGAAAGGATCAAGCAAGTAATGGTTGGATTTAGCAGTTTCAGTAGGAATAATTGCAGGTATTAGGTTGCGTGTCTTAGCTAGTTTTTTAATGCATGCGTGTATTTGGTTCATTTTTTGTCATTGACATGGCTTTTACTAGGTTTTGACAGTGTTTTCAGCCTTTTCTTGCCATTTTCGAATAGCCATGGTGTGATAGGATTCCTTCTTAGTTGAGCTTTGGATTTCCAAAAGGTATTCGATCTGGGTGAGGTGGTCTTAGGAAAATCCCAATGATTGGGGGTGGATATGGTTTTCTCTTGGAAGCACTCAACGAGTGGGTGAAGATGCACAAATTCTTCTACGGATGATCAAAGAATATTGAGGCATCAAATCTTGGTTTGGTTTTTTGATCTTGGGACTGGTTTAGGTGAGATCAAGGTGGTGTGAGGGTGGAGGTGGTTTAACCATTGGATTCCCTTGGTTTTTTATGAATTGGTTTATCCCATGAGATCCCACATTCATGGTTAGAATATGGAATGAGGGTGATTGGCTGAAAGAAAGATTTGGTTCAGCCCAACCTATGGTTGGGTGGTATGTGGAAGTTCCTAACTTGGTAGGATTTTGCATATGCAAACAATATATAAGTTCTTCTTCTATTTTATGAGTAAATTTACCTGTAGACTACATGTTCATCATGTGTTTGACAGAATTATTATCATGGTTAGGATGGCCTAAGCCGAGCCTTTCATCAAGTTTTGAGTTAAAATATTTTTCATTATGATATTTATCTTTTCTAAGTGTTTCATTAGGTTTTGGGAAAAGGTTTGGATCCTAGCCCTGAAAAAGTTTCTTAGATCTCACAGTCACTGGCACAAAAATTCCTCAAAGAGACCACAGTTGTTGGGAAGCAAGCCTCTGGGAGCTATTGGACGGTTCTAGTCACATGGAGGCCTTGTCATGGGAGCAGCTGAGGTTCTAGGTCAGTGAAAGGTTGGGCACCTAGAGTAGTTGGTTAGATCTTGGGGTTCCTGTAGCACCTAAAGGAGGTCAATAAAGTTTTGTTTTGTTGACTCCATTTCCTTAAGTTTATATAGGAGGTTAAGTCAGGTCATAGTAGCCCTCATCTCATGTTTACCCCAGGAAAGCCAGTGAAAGTGGGTAGATATGAGTGGAGGCATTACAAGAAAAAGTTATACTTATGTTCCTTCCTTTTATCCCTATAAGGGTTCATGTCATCCTTATATCACAGCCATTTATAGAATCAATATTACAGGATCAAACTTACAATTTCTACTAGTCTTTTACATTCACCGTCATCATGAACTCGAGAATTACAAGAATTTAAAACACACACATTTACAACATACTTGAATTCAATGAATATAAGAATTTCAAACCAACTTAACTGAGTGGATTTAGAAAGTCAAGGAACTCAACTAGAAGAGCACTCTCCTCCCTTCCAATCGAGATCAAATTTTACATATAGTTATCCCCCCGTGCTCTGCAAATTCTAGAATAGTTAACTTCATTGTGACCTATCAAGGTCAATTCAAAGGCATCAAGGCCCCCACAGTCTAGCCTGGAACTTATAGACTTCTTTCTAAGGTGGAGTCTTCCACTGGTTCAATCCTAGCTCAAGAAATTACTCCACAAGTAGTGAGTTTCCACACCTTTCCACACTGGTCAGGGATTTTCCTCTCTCCAGGTTCCTTTTGTTTGCTTTTCCCCAAAAAAATAAGAACCCCTTCTCTTCCCACTGAGATCTCTTTATATCTAGGGAATGAGAGAGAATCATAACTATCAAAACTATCTAGAAGTTAAAAGAATTCATTTAGGGTCTCTCCAATAGTTCCAAGACTCATCCCAATCCTTAAATAATAGATAAATAAATAAAAACTTCTTTAAATGTTTTGGGTTTCACCAGGATTTTCCTCTAAGCCTTCAATTATTAAAGTCTCATTTAGTTGAAGTAAGTAATAGTATATAATAGTAAATAACAATAAATAACAAGTACTTGTAGTAATTGGACCTTTTACATCCCCCCCCTTGTGTGAAACATTGTCCTCGATGTTTATGCTTCCCCTAGAAATAAGTTAGGATATGCTTGTCGCATAAAGCTTTCATCTTCCCAAGTGGCTTCTTATAGGTTAATATGCCTCCACTTCACCTTAACTTGGTTAATAGCTCGCTTCTGCAACATTGTTTCTCTCTACTCTAGAATACACAGAGGTTCTACTAGAAACTCTCCATCCGTTTCGACCAGTTTCATAAACATAACATTGTCTTTAGTTTTGTTGAGTCGTTTAATTAAAACATATATTTATAAAACTCAATGCTCATTTTACCTGTACATATTTCCAACTTATGATATGTCTAGGATCATATTTATATTTATTTAATAGGGAAACATGAAACACATTATGGATTCATATGTGGCTTGGTAATGCAAGTTTGTACGCCATAGATCCCACCCTTTTCAATATATGGAAGGGTCCACAATATCAAATAACTAATTTTGCACAACTACTCCACCTTAGAGTACTCCTCTTAGGTTTAACTCGCACATATATATGGTCACCCACGTGAACCTCTCTGTAGGTTCTCATTTTATCTTTATAGGCCTTCTGTCTATCTTGAGCAACCTTTAAATTTTGTCACACCTTCTTTACTGCATGCTCCATCTCTATCAACATATCAGGTCCTAATGTTATTTTTTTCTTGCAGGTTGCTCCAATTAGCATGTGTTCTACATCTTTTCCCATATAACACTTCAAAAAGACTTATTTTTAATGATTCATGGTATTTTTTATTATATGAAAAATCCACTAAATGAAGGTACTTCTCCCACTTGGGTGTTTTTTTCATTACATACATTCGTAGCATATCCTGAATCACTTGACTTACCTATTCAGTCTGCTCATTTGTTTGAAAATGGTGCATCGTACTGAATTGGATCTGAGTACCTAGTCTAGTATAAAGAGATTTCCAAAACACAGATGTAAAATTCACACCCGATCAGAGATTATCACTCTTGGTATCCCATGCAATCAAAATATTTCCTTCATAAATATATTCGCAATTTGGACCTTTTATTATGTGGATTTGACAGGGATGAAATGGGCTACATTGCTCAATTTGTCCACCACTACCATGATACAATCATTTTGCCTCTTGGACCTTGGAAAACGAGTTATAAAATCTAATGTAATCATATCCCGTTTCCATTTAGGTATGAGTAAGGGGTGAAGTAGACTAGCCAGATGCTGGTGCTCTACCTTAACTTGTTCAAACTCTAATAATTTGGCTAAATATTCAATAATATTCGTCCTCATACAAGGCCAAAAATAGTCCTTTTTATTATAGAAAATAGTTTTTCATATATGGGATGGGTGGCATGAGGATTTGAGTGAAATTCATCCAATAAAAACTTCTTAATTAATATTTGGTTGGGAACATATATCTTTCCTCTAAAATTCAATAAATTTTTACTATTTACACCAAAATCATATTGTTTTCTAGAGTTTTGTGCTTGTTTGTTTTTCTACCACAAAATCTTATACTTTGGATCCCTTAAAGCAGCTTCTTTAACCCACCTTGAAAAGTAAAAATTCACTTGACTATAAGAAATTTCAAACGCAATGTGTAATTTCCTACTCAATGCATCAAGGACACAATTTTATTTCCCTTTTAGATGCTTAATGTCAAAGTCAAACTCACTTAGAAAAGCGGTCCACATAGCTAGACATGTGTTTAACTTAGATTTCTTAAAGAAATTGGTTAGACTAATATGGAGAGTCATTAAAAGTCATATTTTCTCTAACAAGTAATGCCTCCAAACCTTTAGAGAGTGAACTATTGTAGTTAGCTCCAAATATTAAGTAGAATATATTTTCTCATGTTCTTTTAACTTATGGGATTCATAGGTTGTTACCTTGCCTTCATGCATTAAAACTCCTCCAACACCTTCCTGACAGGCATCTTTATAGACAATAAACTCCTTTTTCGGGTTTACCATTTTTAGCACAGGGATTGCTATCAATATATGCTTCAGCTACTCAAAGTTGTGTTGGCACTCTACTATCCACATAAATTCTCTTCCCTTTTTTTGAAAGGAAGTTACGAGGTAAGAAATTATAGAAAATACTTCTATAAAGTAGTGACAATACCCAACCAAACCCATAAAAGACCAAATATCTGCAATTGTTTTAGGAACAACCCATTCCATGATAGTTCTAATTTTCTTAGGGTCCAAAACTAGAACCTTAGAGGAAATAATATGTCCCAAATATTGAATTTGATCCTTATAAAATTCACATTTACTGAATTTGGCATAACATTGATTTTCTCTTAGGGAATGACTTGTCCAAGTAAGGCTGGAAAATGTCGTTCATCAAGCTCATAAATGTTAATGGGGCATTGGTGAGGCCGAATGGCAGAGAAACAAATTCATAATGACCATAATGGGGCATGAATGTTTTTTTATAGACGTCTTCCTCCTTTATCCTTATTTGGTGATAACCTGACCGTAAGTCAATATTTGAGAACACAGTAGCACATTTGACTTGGTCGAATAAATTGTCAATTCTTGGCATCAGGTACTTGTTTCCTAATAGTTAATTTATTCAGTTTCCTATAGTCGATACATAGTTGTAAGGTGCCATTTTTCTTCCTCACGAATAGCATAGGGGCTTCCTAGGGTAACACACTTAGGCGAATGTACCCTTGATCAAGTAATTTCTGCAACTATATTTTAAGCTCTATTAGCTCAGGTATACTTATATGGTAAGGAGATTTTGAAACTAGGTTTTCTCCTGGAACCAACTCTATAGTGAAATCAATATCCTGTTTTGTTGGAAGCCCCATAATTTCTTTTGGAAAGACATCAACAAACTCTTGGATGACTGGTATATTTTCTAGTGCAGCTATCTTATCATTAGAGTTAGTGTAACCAACTTGCGCTACATAAATTTGACATCCCTTTCAAATACAATATCTTAGTCGATTATCTGTAATTGGTCACAACTTTATGCCCTTTTAATGCCTGTATTTCTTGTCTAATACTCTCATCAGTAAGAAAATTGATGGTATTCTCTTTGCAATTTACCAAGGACCAATTCTTTTCTAACTAGTCCATACCTATTAGCACATCATAAGATCCTAAAGGAAACATGTTTAGATTCACTTTAATCTATTGCCTCTTTATTCAAACATGACCATCCTCTACCTTGGCAGCTAGTCTCCACTTTGCTCTGGTGGCTAGTTTTACTAACCTAGGACTCCTAAATTTGACACTTTGCAAATGACACATCTCAACTACTTTTGGATTGACATAATATTAAGCTTACATTAGGGTCTCTTAATATAGAAATAGGGTGGTTAGCTAATTTACCTTCAAATTATACCACTGTTAGTTGGTATTTAGCCTAGTGATCTTCCAATGCAACATTGATTCACAATATGTTCCTTGCCACCTCCCCGACTATAAAAGCTTGTGGAATATTAGTATTCAGCTCTGTCCTAGTACAATGAGGATAACTTTTATAATAATGGGGCTCCCAATAGCCCCAACACTATAAAGGGGGTTTCTGTAGCTAATTTGATTCTTCCTTCCTTGATGCCTCCGTTTGTCTGGTTTTTTTTGTGCTTGAAATTTTTTCCAACTTTTTCTCCGAGGTCCATTTAGTTGTATTTTGTGTGCTTTCCTATTCCCAACTGTCTTAGTATTCTTGGTGTTTTGAAAATATTTATGCCCCTTTCTGTTTGCCCATCCTCTACTAGTATCACCTTTTTTCTTTATATACTGATAACAAATTCAAGCATTCCAGATAGCCTTGTCCATCGATTCTAGGTTGTCAAGTTCTAGCCTTTCCTTCATGAATGTTGAAAAAATGTTGATAAAATGCTGCACTTTATATTTCTCCTCTCGAATGTAGGGAACATATCTCAGTAAAGAAGTAAACTTGTTTATAAATTCATCCATGGACTACTATCCCAACTTCAAATCATGAAACTCTTTTTCTTTCTCACCAGAGAACCATTTTGTCAAATACTTATCTTTAAAATGTTTTTGAAAGTTGTCCCATGTTACATCTTGTTCATTAATTCCCCAAATAGTTTTAATCCCTTCCCATCATAAGGTGACTTTACCTTGTAACTAATGAATTTCCAATCTAGCCTTTAGGTTTTCATCGTACTCGTAAATCTGAAAATATGTGTTCATGTTGATTAACCAAGATTCATTGATTTCCTTCGCTTCTCCATTGAATATTGGAGGTTTTTTTTTTCACTCCCCTTGCAATTCAACCTTTTTCCTCTTAAACCCTTTACCACCATAAGCATTTTCAGGTTTCTCCTCATTATCAATTTGACCTCCCTCAGCTTCTGAATTTTCCTCCCCCTCTTGATGCATCTTAGCTCTATTTCCATCTTTCAAGTTGGGGTTTGGATTCCTTTGATTTTACCTATCTCAGAGACTTTTCATAATTTTTTCCTATTCCAACCTCAATCTCCCATTATTAGCCCTTAGGTTTTTCATCTCAGCTCATAACTATTGATCTGTCTCCATAAATAGTGCGTTCATATTGTGAGTATCTCCTCTCGACTAAACCCACATCTCTAGGTTTTCTTCTGTATAAGGCACATGTCCAACTCCTACCACTAGTCTCGCTAGTGGGGTGGTTCTAGTTTCTCTTCTCATATTCTTCTGCTTCCTCTCTACATCATTAATACTTTTTTTAGTTTATAGTTTCCAAAACAGGCCTCAACATTGTAACCATGATGTTCTAATACCACTTGTAACACGTGTAAACAAAATACGAAACTAACAAGAGAAAAATAAATAAATAAATAAATTTTACTATGCCTTAAACTTTTGTCATGCCAATAGGATTATAATTGTTTTTTTTGACACTAGATAGATGTACAACACTTATCTACATATTATTTAATGTTGCACAAGGATTGCATTTTCATGTGACATCCCATGGTTTTCTAATTAATCCTCCCTTATGAACAATCATTTTATTTTGGTTTCATGATATCTACAGGTCGAGGTCTTTTTTCCGACACTAAGTCTTAACTCTCGATGCATCCCTAGACATATTTGTCACATGGTGCATGTAAAAGAGTGTTCATGCATTGGCCATTTAGCCTCATATCCATGATCAATCTTCAGATGTAATCGAATGACTTAGGTTACTCAGAGGGTGGTTAGGGTAACAACCCTCCCAAACCCTCACTAACGGGAATCATTCCTTCATCCTTCTGCTTGGATGGTGTCGCTCTACAACCTGACATTTTTATTCCTTATATTCATTGGTTACCATGGTTTCAGTAGACTTGCTACCAGGTATGCTGATTCAGGTAAGGAGTCTTGGTTAATCTGTGATTATTTTTGTTTTTTTATAACTTTTGCACCTCTCTATGAGCTAAGACTCATTTTCTTAATTTATAGTATCTTGCAGATTAGTTTTTATACGTGACACTGAACATGTACAATGATAATAAGAGAAATCCACACTTAACACATAAAAAAAATAACTATTCTACCAACAATGCAATCCCTGCTAAAGAGGAGGGTCTTGCCTCCTTAGGAGTGTGCAGGAAGAAAATGGAAACTTAGTTAAAAACTCAACACAAGAATTTATGTACCATCACCAAATATACTTTTTATTAAGAATGGCTGAAGAGTACGAAAATCAGAATATCAATATCTCTGTCCTGTTGTATGTCTATATCCTTACATGAGACTAAGATATCTTTATAAATTGTTACAAGCCGTTAAATAAAGATCATTGTCGTTACACCACTGCTCTCTAGAAACACATTTATAACCGCCTAGATTTTCATTACTTTATACAACTCTTTGACAACTGCATTTGAAAGTAACAACTACGGTCTTGACAATGCACAATGTAATAACAACTTCTTGGTGTAACAAAAAAAGATGACAATTCAGGGTGTAACAACAGAGAATGACAATCCCAATTTGTAACAACAACTTGAACTCTGTAGCAACAATGAATAAAAACAACCCTTCATCCATGTCCATGAGTAGCTATGGCAGTACCTGAAAGAAAAACATTCTAAAGAACTCTTCCTAAGACACCCTAGTTAATCATCCCAAAGAAAGAATCATTTCATTCAATATGTGGCAGAAAACACCATAATAATACGTCAAAGAAAAAATTTCTTCTTTATCAGAGGGAGTGGCATTAGACTAGGGACATTGCAGGTTCAAATTAGGAAAAATTGCCAAAAATGGGGAAAAGGATGCCTGAAATATCCTTAAATATTGCACCCAACATCTCCCCCCAACTGAAGCCACTGCATGTACTCATGTATATTCTTTGGAATCTTCAAGGTCCTCAGCTATTGTGTCACTAGCATGTTACTGATGCAGTCTCTTGAAATCATAAGCACCAATAGTGTCTTCATAATCTTTCCTGTACCCCTAAGTAGACACAAGTTGGTGTGTTCATGAACGCTCATCATATTTGTTCAAGTGGAAGTGAGGTTGATATTTTTCAACTGGAAGCAAATCAAAGGAAAATTGAATTTGAGCCCTATCCAAAAAGCTCCCATCATTTTAACAATTCACACATATTTGGAGACTTGAGTAACAACAATTACAAAATTGGGGTATCCAAAGGGATCTCCTGCTTGTAATGTCTCATTGCAAGCTTCCCACCATTTAAGGCTTCCAACCAATGCCCTCCTTTTCAGTTTTTCATGAATATTAAAACAAAATCCAGCAATCCTTGTCTTGTAGAGGGATAGTTGTTTTGTCATGCCAGGGTTATTGAGAAATTTCTTAAATTCACACCTCATAGTAGTGGCCATGCCCGATTCCGATCTTACCATCAAGGTTTCCTTCTTTTCATTAATAGAAAATGATTTTCTGGTAATGTGCCAGTCAATTTGATTCCTCATAAAAGATATGAAGGTCTGAGGCTACAAATATCCAACATAAGGAGCGAGATTTCCAACCATATGTAAACTAGAATGCTCAACAAATATATTATTTAAAAAGAGTTCTCATAGAAAACTCTACTCATCAAAATCACATGAATGAAATATCTCCAAAGATGTTTTAGTGGAATTACTCTTTTAGGGTCTGTTCTCATAAATAACTTTCAATTGGAAAAAATAAAAATCTTTCCCACAAGAAGATCGAATAGGATGGATATGGTGACCTAGAAACTAAACGGTTCAGGGCTACCTCATACATTTGACCTTTCTCCTTAGTCAATATCACAACCTCTTGTTAAGTTGTTGTCCATATTTTTCTTTCTCGACTTTAGCGTTCCCTATTTCCCACTTTACCAGTTCTTCTGTCAGTAATTATTCAGCCCATTGATCTTTGAGGTTATGAATAACCTTATGGTGTTCTTCCAAAGAGATCATTTCCTTTTCAGGGAAAGTTTCATTTGTTTCCAATTTCGTAGTTCTAATATCAACAAATTTTTTCTGACAGCCACCCTACGTCAGGGTCTTATGCAATTTCATGTGCGATAGTAGTGGAGGGTGTAACAACATCCTCTGTTTTGACCCATTCTACCTCAATTTCTAGTTCTTGTGTAACAAAAACCTCATTGACAGGTTCTTGTGGAGAAACTCTCCATTCTTCTTCCCCAAAAACATCTGCCTCAACTACTGGTTCTTGTTTAACAACAACATCATTGATAGGTTCTTGTGTGTCAGTTTCTGGGTTGAAACTCATGGGGTGCTCCATTTCAACTATTAGTTCTTGTGTAACAACAACATCATCAATAGGTTCTTGTTTGTCAGCCTCCCATGGTTCTGTTTGGGTTCCCTTAGAAATAGTGTCTGCAATGCAGATCTTATACCTTATTCTTGCCAAACCTTCTACACATGCTATACATACAGGTCCCTGGGTGGTTTCTGATCCTAACTTATCAACTACCTCGACTAATATCTTGAGACCCGAAATTGTCTTCTAATTTCTCAATTTTAAGCAGCAAGGTTTGGGTTTTGTCCTTACCAAGTGAAGAAGCATCTTCCTATTTAGTCCTCCTCCTCTCCTTCTGCTTCTCCTTTTTCTCTTCTTGCTCACTCGACATCTTCCTAGTAAAAGGTGAGGGTTCTAGCTTCTTCCTTGATGCCAAGGGTTCTGATTTCTTATTTGGTGGAAAGGGTGCTGGTTTCTTCCTTGGTGGCAAGGGTGCTAGTTTCTTCTTTGGTGGCAAGGGTGCTAGTTGAGAGACAAACTTAACCCTTCTATTTTGTGTTCTTCCACCCTTCGGTATCTCAAGTGACATTTTCTTGATTCTAACTCTCGAATATTGTCCCCGCTCCTTAGCTATGTCAGCTTCCCCTGGAGAATTTGTGGTAGTTTCAGCTTGTTCTTGTTGTGGGGTTTCTATGCTTTCACCAAAAAAAAGTTCCCAAATCCTTCGTTGGCGCTCTAGAGAATTCATCATGATCAGGTTTATAAGTCCACGGTTGGTAATTCAGCTCTTTGAATGAGAGGCTATCTTTAGCGCTGCAACCAAATGTCTCAAATTTTCCAATAGGAAATAGGGGAGATTGACCAATTTTCCATGCCAAAGATGGCACAACAACATAAAATTATAGTTGAAGACTATCGTTGAGCACCCCTCTCATGTAATGTCCTTAATGATAAATAGGGAAACATCACTCCATGGCTGAGGAAGGGAAAGGTAGTCAAATCCTCTTCCTTTCTTAACCAATTATTCTTTCCCCTGCAATAATTTAGCTTTAAGACTAGGGTCATTAGCTTTCTGATTGAACCACCTCTTCCCCTCCGGTCAAAGTGTTGTTACTTTGGAAATTAGTTCTTCTGTGACCTCCAGTCTTAGGACGGTAACCTTCATTTGATTCCTGTTTAAATTTTGAGCAAATTCTAGGACAATATTTTCATCTAACCCCGTGAGTTGCTCAAAAAATTCAATCGATCCTACTTCCCTGGAGATTTGATGTGCTTCGGGGAATTTCTCCAAAGATTTAGTGTAACCTGGTTCATGTCTTACAACTTCTCCCCCCATCCTTCACTGTTACCAACTTCACACTAATTTATGCAACCAGCACCTGTGAATTTTTTCCTACTTACTATCACAATTCCTGAAGAATGTGCAGTGAGGGTGGAGAGCTTATGGAAAGGTAGATATCAGGGTGACAAGAAATGATATTAAATCAGAAAGTTACACAACGTGGTGTATCATTTCTTCATTAATTTGAAGGGTTAGAAATCTGACTTAGATACAATTTGAATTAATGAGTGATCAATCATGCAAAGTGGTAATGATTAATTGGTAATGTCACTTTAAACTAATTTATGCTAGGGATGACAAAATGATTTTTCACCCCCACAACTTAAATGCAAAGGCTGTCATCGGCCATAAAAACAATGTGATGTACTAACTACTTATGATTGCTAAATAAAGAAAAAATAATATTCCTTTTTTGAATGACTTACTAGAGGGTGATTTTACTGATGTCGATGACGGAGTATTGGTGATGCTAATTACTGACATGAAAAAATGAAACTTGTTTCGTGCAATAATTATCTTCATCAGATCATAATTCTTCCATGCAAGTCTAATAATGTTTGCAGCAGTACTTTATTACAATAAAATATTCTTTTGCGGCATTGCAATTTTGTGCCTGCCAAATAATTCTCAATATAGTAAAATGAAAAAAAATGGGCTTGTAAAACACTTGTAGTTACATCTATATCATAAATATCATGATCTTATAGAGCTTATAAAAAGAAAAATGTGTGGCAACTAGCACAAAGTGGTTTTCGGCTAGCACAATTATCTACCCGCACTAACCAAGAGGTTTTCAAAGGCAATATTTATTTATTTATTATTATTATTATTTTTCTTATTTATTATTATATATTTTTTGTGTATCATATGCCAACAAAAGTTGGTTTTTACCTGCTACGTGGTGGGCTCCAGTATTGCGGCAATAATGCTGCAACCCTTGAAACTCCCTTCTTTACTTTTATCAACCCAGTAGTTTGTAACAAACTTGTAAGCGACGATGATGTATGCACAAGTACTAGCTCTTGCCGCGGCTATCACTTGATCAGCTGGCACAAGTTCGCTAGGAGCTTAAGAAACCTTCTATGAGTTATTAGAAGAAGCTTTTAACTGTGATGGATGAATGCTAACTCAAAGGAGGTTAGTCTACTTGCAGAAAGAAGTTGAAAGCTGAAAAGAAATGCAAACCCTAGCAAACCCTAGTTTTACCGATTAACCCTACCGGTGCAAGAAAAGAGATGAAAGCAGTGGAAATGGATGCAATTGACTTTTATAAAGGTAAAATGCATGTGACTAAGCTACTTCTACAATAAAATCTAGAAGGAACATCTTTTTGCATTTTTGAGTAATTTTACAGAATTATTATGTATGTGTTTTAACTGTTTTTGACTGTGTAGAGGTTGTTGATGAAAGGAAATGCTTGCAGGAGGTTGGGAAGGTGAGAAGAGGACCTAAGGGGTCCCTAGCACTCTTCTAGAGAGTTTCACAGTGATCATATCTCAAGAAACTTCTTTTGTGAGCTTCTACAGGAAGTCTGCAGGGATTCTACAGGATATACTGTAGCTTCTACAGGATGTTCTGTAGCTTCTACAAGATGTTCCGAAAACAGGATTTTGGAGGGTTGATGGAGGAAAAACAGTGGGAAAGTGGAAAGTGAGGTTGGATAAGGATGATAAGGGGTCTAGGACTTGGTGAATGAGGCTAAGGAGTGATTGGATTTGTTCAAGGATGGAGGGAGCAATGATGCACAAGAATGTAGAAATTAGGGCAAAGTGGGAAAATGTGCGAATGAAGGGAAGGAATATTGGATTAAGGGTTGGAGCAGGTTGTATGATGGAGGAAGGGTAGGTAGGGATTTATCATAGGTGATCTACACATTATTTTCCAAAATTGATCAAACAAAGACTAGGAAAACCAAAGATCTAGCTATTTTGACATATTTTGACCTAGAAACCAAAAACATGATGAACAAAAGTTTATTGGCAGAAAATCATGCAAGATAACTATGGAAACTAAGCAAGAATATATTATAAACATGTAAGTACAATTGGTATCAACTTTCCTAACTAAAAATCTAACACTAGCAATTGCATGAAGAGGCAAAAATAGTGTTTTTGTGGCAGCAAGGACACCTTGGGTTCAGTTCATGGTCACAAGGAGGGAGAGGTGAGATCAAGGGTTTCTTGATGGCCTTTTCTGAATATCTTTTCCTTTACCAAACTGTTAAATCAACCTGAAGCATGAAATGCTACTCTAACCATCAAAACAACCTAAGTAGCAAAGCAAGATCTCATTCTAAATAACAGGTTTTATTCTAAGAATGCAACAAAGACACATAAAAGTACACAAAGGAGGTATTTTCACTTGAGTTGGGCCCAACCCCAAGAGCTACAACCTTCTAAGGAATATCAGAGCTGGTACAAAGCTGGATTCATCTTTATTGATCAAGAAATAATAGTTACATCCCAAAAACTGTCTACAAGAAAAAGCTTGAAAATGTGCTGAAATGTAGAGCTAACCTACTGCCTAAAAATGACTAAAATCAAACTAAAAAATGAATAACTTCTGAACAACCCTAATGAGGCCCTAAGCCCTCTTATTTATACAAATTGAGCACCCCAACAGTCCTCCTAAACTTTAGGGACTCGGCTGCCAAAACTTGCAGTTAACAGCAACTTTACTGGCCCTTGCTTGGCTGCCCTTGCAGTAATCGATGTGGTGGCCCTTGAACTCCGAGCTTCTGGTGGAGAATTCGAGGTAAGCGCTCATAAATGAAGGGGACACCTTCCTACAAATCCTCTCCACGAATTTGGCTACCTAGTGCTCATTTAAACCTTTGATTTTGTCTCCAAATTGACCAAAAAGACTGCATAAAGCACACATTAGACTTGTTGGCATAATGACTAACCCAATTCACTCTATTAGCCATTGGTCAAGATAACCATTGGAGGCTCTGCTCAGACTATTTAACATGTGAAGCTGGATCTGTTTCTTCAACTTGTCTTGACGATGAACCACACTAGCTGGTTTGAAACGCGTCGACAAAGGTCTTTCTATATGTGATTTATGCCGAAGTTCTTCTTATAACTATTATGGATCACATAATCCTCAATTCAAAAATTGATTCCCTCCACGGTAAAGCCATTGCTTCTAAGGTTCATCATTTTGAACAAGCACACTTGCAGGTCACAAAGTTGAAGACAGATCTAGCTTTTTTGAAGAGATGCAGAGATTTCGTAGGTATCTCGGCCTTTGCTCAGATTAGCCATCACATCCACACTCCTTCCAACCATGGGGTGTTCGTAAAAGCTAGTCTAGCACTTTTGAGATCTGAAATTAACAGGGTCAGGAGAGACCTCTGTCATTTCTCTCAATTTCTTCTAGTTCTGCACTTGGAGCTTTCAAACTTGATCTTCCCCTCCCCGTGGGCAAGAATAGATGCATGCTCTACATTAAAATCGTTGCGTTTGGAAGAAATCAGGGGACAAAAGCAAGCTGCGAAGTTTGAGACTTTGGCTCGGAAATCCACGGGAGGTGAATCTGTGAATAACTTTACCCTAAGCCGCATTTCTGCTAGTCAAAAATTGGCCGTCCGTTCTTGGGTTTCTTTCTCCTCACCCATGGCAGGTCAAAAGATCTCTGGGGAGCGCTCCGTTGTACCTATGCCTCATTCCAGGCAGCCTGCTCCATCCGTTTCATTTTTCTCTCCTTCTATTTGTAGTGTTCGGCAGGCCTCGTCATCAGTTTGTGTAGCGGATCTCTCGTGCGGTTCTCCCATGGCCTATCCCCTGGCTTCTCCTGCTCAACCAGACATCCAGAGATTTGGCTTGTCCAAGCTGGCATGTTTGACTGATCAGGTTTCAATGGCAGCAAGCAGGAAGGGTGTGTTGCAGATCTTCACACACGGTTCTCCGATTCAGCTTGCCCGGAGCTGCTCGATCGCCCGGAGCTGCTCGATTGCCCAGAGTGATGGCGGGAGAGAATGTTCTGTCTTGCCTTCACAGGATCTACTTGTTGGCTTGATTGCCCGGATTGGTGATGTGGCTAACCAACACGAGGGTTCTGTTCATCATTGCTCAATTGACAAGAGTAGTGACGTTACTGATCGGAGGGAAGGATCGCCTTCAAATGAGCTTGGTCTGTTTCTTTTCTCCTCATGCGATAGGCCATCTGTCTGCAAGATTCTGCCAGCTGTCTCGCCTTTGGGTGATCAGTTTTTGGGCTCGATTGCCCAGAATGGTGGAGTGGCTGACCAGCATGAGTGGTGTGTTCCTCCAGGCTCGTTTGATCGGAGCAGTTATGGTGCTGGCCGGAGGGAAGGTGTGCCTTCAATAAACCCTGGTCCGTTTCATTTCTCCGCAGGCGGGCCGTCGGTCAACAAGGCTCTACCGTGCGTTGACGGATTTAAACCTTTTCCTAACAGTGACAACCTGTATAATAATAATATTAATAGTATTGTTAATATTAGTAATGTATATAACAATAATAATAGTATTATTAATGTTAATAATTTTAATATTATTGATAAGGATGGTTGTAGGAATAGTAATATTATTAATAATAATAATTGTAATATTACGTGTGTGAGTTTGGATAATATTAGTAATCATATTAATAGCAATAATAATAATATGAGTAGCAATGATTCATATTTTTATAACGAGAATAATAATTTATATAATAAGAATAATGATGATATTAATAATGATTGTAGTATTAGGCATAGGTGTACTGTGGATAACAATAATAATTATGATAATAATAATAATATAAGGTATATAATGTAATGAGAATAATAGTAATATGTGGTTAATATTTATAAGAATAATAAGAATAATATATTATTAATATTCATATATTATAAGATAATAATAACGTATATAATAATAATAATAATATAATATTAACAATATTAATAATAATAATTGTAATATTATGCATGAAAGAAAAAATAATATTTGTCTTGATAAATATTTATCTGATACTAATAATAATACTTTATATCATAATGATAGGGAAATTCTTAACAATAACCTTAGTAATGATTTTGATTCTGGTAACCGTAGCATTGAGGTTTTGAATGGGGACCCAGTTATTCCTTCCCCTTCGTCCCAGAATAATCGGGTTGTTAACCTATCTAGCTTTTCTTTCTCCCCTTCTGTTTTTAGCCTTTCAAGCAAGGGTTTAAACTTTTCCCTTGCCCCTAGAAGTATCCTGGTTGATGACATTATTTGCGACGTGGAATGCAGGATTAGAGATCTTCTGGATAATGTCAAGGACACTATTAGGTAGGATTGTGCCATCGTCCTTAGGAAGATGAAGCCTCCTCGGAAAAACCTCAGCAAAGAGGAATGCTCTGCCTTAAAATCCTTAAATCAGAACCAAGAGATTGTCGTTCTGAAGGCGGACAAAGGAGGGGTTGCGGTCATCCTTAACAAGGATGATTACCGTAAGAAAATGTTAGATCATCTTCTCAATAGTGGTAGTTACAAAAAACTGTCCAAGAACCCTCTGAAGAAGATTTCTAGGATAGTGGCTCTCGCCATCATGTCTAGTAGCTCGGTGAGTTCCCTGTGCCACAAACTCATCAAGAGCAATCCCATTGCTCCTAAGATCTATGGGTTACCTAAGATTCACAAAGAAGGGGCCCCTCTGAGGACAATCTTCAACACCATTGGTGGTCTGACCTTCCTTCTAGCCAAGTTCCTTGCCCTTAAAGTTAAGCCCCTGGTTGACCGCACTGAGTCCTTCGTGAAAGACTCTGCATCCTTCATTAAGGAGCTTAAGGATATTAGGCTTAACCCTGAGGACATTCTCATCAGCTTTGATGTGGTTTCCCTATATACTTGCATCCCTATAAAGGAGGCCTTGGAAGTGATCTATCGCCTAATAGATCTTGATACTGCGCATTTGGTTGAGATCTGTCTCACTACCACTTTCTTCTGTTTCAAGGGCGAGTTCTTTGAGCAGACTTGTGGTGGTTCCATGGGTTCCCCCTTGTCCCCCATTGCTGTGAATCTTTTTATGGAAGATTTTGAAGCCAAAATTTTAGCCTTGGCTCGTCTCCTTTCCAAGCTTTGGAAAAGTTATGTAGATGACACTAATGTCATCTAGCCCCATGGCCAAGAGGAGCTGGATCACTTCTTCAATCACCTCAACAGTCATTCCTCTGCCATTAAGTTCACCATGGAGATAGAGGTCAATGGTTGCCTCCCTTTCTTGGATATTCTTATATGTAAAAATAAGGACGACTATCTCTCCCACTTTGTGTTCCGGAAGAAGACGCATACTGAGCAGTATCTTCATGTTGATTCCCATCATTTCCCTACTCAGAAGATGGGTGTTCTTAACACCCTCGCTACTCGTGCCCTTAGGATTTCTGATAATATGAGCTTGGATAAGGAGAGATCCCATCTCCTTGATGTCTTTGTGGAGAATGGATATAGCAGGCCCCTAGGTCAAAAGGCTTTCCTTAAAGCCTCTAAGAATGTTGTTATTAAGAAAGAACCAAAGGAGCGCCGACTAAGGGTCCATCTTCCCTATGTCCAAGGAACCACAGAAAAGATTTCTCGGATCCTTAAGAGGTATGATATTCCCTCAACATTTAGGCCCCTCAACACCATTCGTAATTCCCTCTGATCGGTGAAATATCCCATTAACCCTAAGGACATGAAGGGTGTCTACTTGATCCATTGTTCTTGTGGGACCCCCTACATCGAGGAAACATGGCGCTCCATCCATGAGAGGATTAGAGAACATGCAGCTGACCTAAGACACGGGAGAACCAAGTCTTCAGCGTTAGCAGAACATGTGGAAAATACCAAGCATCAGGTGTGTATAGAGGAAGCCAAGGTTGTTGCTAAAGTTGCTCAGTTTCATCATCGTAAATTCAGGGAAGTTATTAAGATCGGAAGAAGGCCTAACAATCTCAATAGGGATGAAGGGTGGAAGATCGGTAGATGTTGGATCCCTGCCCTTTCTTCATAATCCTTCTTCTCCTCCCCCCCCGCCACCCCCCCTTTCATCTTTCTCGCTTTCGTTGTTCCCCCTAGAGGGTTTATCCTTCTTGCTTTGGATTTTTTCGGTCTTTCTCCTTTCTATTTTGGGTCATTCCTTTTTTTCCTGCCGGAAATTAGGACTTATAATC
>APFE031523605.1:191352-216747 GCA_000404065.3 Pinus taeda | reverse complement strand
GGCTAGGTTCTAATATTTTATCTGTCTTTTCGTTTGCCTGTGAGTGTTTGGCTACCTTTTCCTCCAGTTTCTCGGTCTCCCTTAGCTTAGTGAGCATTTCCTGTAGAGATTCCCCAACTTCCTGTAGAGCTGTCTTTGAGCCCACCAGCCTAATTTTCTCTTTCCAGGTGGAAGTTTTTGGGCTCCCTCGTTCATAGATGATGGATATTTTTGTAGGGGACTCTTATTTTGGCTTAGAGGTGGTGTCCTCAATGACAATTGGCGCTTCTAATTTAGGTTGGGGTCTGCCTGCTTTGATCTGTGTGCTCCTCCTTGCTTTAAAGTACAAGGAAGTTTGCATTTTTCTCTTCCCTTTTTGTTTTGGAGGTGTTCTTAGAGTGGCAAGCATGGTTGTTGCCTCTCTTGCCAATGTCTTGGGTGATTTCTCCTCTCGCTGTTCTTTTTCTATGCTTCCTGTAGAAGCCTCTGTGTCGACTCTTTCTGGCTGTGTTGCTGCTATTTCAGGATGTGTCTTCCCCTGTTGTTTAGACGTGCCTTCTTTGGCTGTTGTTAGATTCAGTCTTGTCAGTCCTCCATAAGAGATCAAAACTCTTTTTTGCATTTCATTTCTAGGTGTCTCGCTCCATTCACTCAGCTGCATTCCACTAGGGGCATGCCATAATCTAACGGAAAGGTCTTGTCAGTCATTTCCCCTCATGTCTGGCACCTGCTAGCTTAGGTTTTTTCATCAATGTTCACTAGAGTCCATGACAGTCAATGTTTGATCTTTTAATGGACGAGAGTCATTTTCAGTCATTAGGTCTAGGGATCAGATAAATTGGTCTTCAAACATGTCCAATAAAGCCATGCAGGCTAGAGGAAGACCATTACAAAGTTGTGCTTTAAATATTTTCATCGTCATGTTGACAGATTACGATTGTTCTTCAAAACTCTGTTTTGAAGAAAAGTCAAACAGTGTGTCACTTGTGATAATTTTCAAAAAAAAAATTCCAGTTGATCTCTTCAGGCGCATTCATGGTTTCCTTGTCCAAATGTCATGTCATGCAACCCCTGCAAAAGTGCAAAAAATTTCATCATTTTAGCTAAAAATTCAAATGGAAAAGTGAAATACAGAGTTGAATTAAATCAGGAAAAAGTGCCAAAATAAAACATTATCAAAGTGGGTTTTGAAGAAACAAAAATTAAATCCATGACTCCAAATTCCTTTATATAGAATCTCCATAAGAAACATCGTCGTTTTGCATACCAAGGTTAGAGAGAAACATTGCAAAGTGATTGGGAGAACTTGCGCACGTTTTGAGTGAGGTTGGAGGTGTTTTCAAGGGCGCGGTGCACAGGCAGAGGGGCGCAGTGCACATAGAGAGCGTGGCACATAGGGTGCGACCACACAGTGTTGGAACAACACAGGCGCGGCACACACACAGAGTGCGGTGCACTGGGTTTTTTGTGCGACGCTCTGGATTTGCTGCGCGGCGCACACCCATAAAGGCCCGGTTTTGTTCCAAATTTGTAACAAATCGCTTTGAATCCCTTCCAATTGACAAGTAGGGTAGACATCTTGGCTTCTCATATATTTTTATGAATGTGATGGTGGTTTGTGGCCCTTTATAGTTGTAATAAAAACTCCTAAACCCTACCACTTGAATCATCAAAACCATTGTTGCTAGGGTTGCAAATTTGTTGTGTTGATGCCAAGGTTCCACCTCCCTTCCACCGTTCCCTTCTTCCCATCGTTCCCTTCCCCCCTATTCCATTTTTCCAATCTTTTCCCTAACCTAAAATATTACTAAACCCCTATTCCCTATCCCCTCCTCTTTGCCAATGTAAAACCCCAAAATCCTACCTTATAAAATCCCCAAACCCTCCTACATGTCCCTAAACAAAATTTCCCCCCATAACCCCTAATCCCATCATATTATTCCCCTTCCTAACAGTCCCTTTTGCATTGTTCCCCTTGGTGGCAGAGATCATAACAACACATAGTTTCATACCATCATTAAAGGGCAGTCCAAGCACAGTCCATATACAACAGTCATGGGATCTAAGCATTCATCGGAGTATGAAATGGAAACCAAAAGTGATTCATCCTCGGAAGAACAGGCTCCCCGGAGACATCATAAAAGTGGCAAACATGTTAGGGATGAGCAAACCACGCTCACAGAATTGTAGGCTTGCCCTCTTGCTATGTCATGTTTCCAGCATCTGTCATGTTTGGAGTTTTGTCAAAAGGTGGCTAGTGTTCGGGTTCATCATGAGTTGTCTCGTCTCTTTGTGCTTCACTTACATGGAGATCATGCTATCTTAGCCGGGGTCACCTTCACACTGACACCTGAAACTGTCTCATTAGCAACCGTCATACCGAACGTTGGAGAACCATGGCACAAGAAACATAAGGTTTCAGCTGTGAGGGGAGGTTCTCTCGTTTATATGCCTATCACATCAGGTTGCTCATGCACTTTACCAGGGTACGGATGATGAACATCCCATATTTCATTTGCAGGAACATAGAGAGGATGAACACTTTCATGCAGCATAAAACCCCTCAGTAGCAACTTAACAGTGTTTATCATTTTGCTCTTATTAAGATTTTGGTGGTTCATCAGCTGGGATTGCAAGGAATTACTTGGGATGATTTCATCTCCCGTGACCTCTTCAGCACTTCATAGGTATTATCAGAGGTTGAACATGAGATAGGTTGTCTTTCTCATCAATATGAGCACCATGAGATTGCTACTATGCCGGTATTCATCACCTATCAGAGAGGCATAGACATTTGTTTGCAGCAGTAAAGCGAGTGTTATCTCCACCCGGGATTGAAGGGGCCTCGCTTCTGACATCAGTAACATAGGTATAGGACAGGGACAAGAGGCCCATGCATGACGAGGGGCCATCAGGTGAACGAGAGGTAGACTTCATCCTCATTCATGATTATGATACAAATGTGGAGAGTGCCAAACTTAGGAGGACCATTCAGGAGCAGCAAATGGAGATCCAAGCCTTGTCTCTCAATTTGGACAGGGCTAAGTGGATTATCAGGTATTTGGATCAGAGGAAAAAATAGCTCGAATACCAGCATGAGATCATGGAGCTGCAAAACATCCGCGAGAATCACCAAGCTGCCCAACATAGGAGGATTGAGCTCACTCCATTAGAGCAAGAGATTAATAATGACCGAGATTCTTGGCTCGAGTGTATCAACATCCACCTTGAGATACTGTTAGAGAAGGCTAACAAGGAAAAAACCATATTGAGTTGGATGGTTTATCACTACAGGGCACAAAACATGAGTTCAAAGGCTCGGATAAGGAGTTTGAAGGTGAAATTGAGGAGAGCGAAGAAAAGACAAAAGAGGCAAAAAGATCAAGATCAGCTTCGAATCTTAGCTGAAGCCTCTATGGCCCATCATAGCACTTCATAGGGAACCTCTAGCCCAAATTTCAAAAGATTTGGGGCAATTTTGGTCATTTGACAAAATTTTGGGCACAAAACAGGGTTTTTCTCCCTGTGCATCGCGCCACTAGCGCGGAGCTTATGATAGGGAGCTCCAAATCAAGAAAGGTTTACATTTTTGGATTCAGAATGAAAAATCATGACTGCTAGTGCATGCCCAAGAATTTTCGGCAAGTTTTGTGTCCCCAGGAGGTCAAAAAGAATCAAAAAATGACCTCTTTGCCCCTATTTTGACACACAGGAAGCAGTCTTGGGAGATTGAAGTTTTGGAGGGGAAAATGAGCACCAAATTCAGAAAGTCCACTTGGGCTGGAAAGTAGAAAGGCAAGGATTTCTAACAAGCACACTTGGGAAAAATTTTGACTTCATCAAGTACCTCAAAATCACCTCCAAAGTGGCGCGGCGCATATAGTTTTGGGCGCGGCGCACAGAGACCCAAAGGCCAAAAACACTTCCGCTCTGTGACATTTCGATTTGCGACTTTCTCCAAATGGGCCCGCCCATTTACTCTAAATTTTTTCCGGCACCTAAGGCAAAGTTTAAAAATTATATTCACTAAAGGTTGGTTTCTATCCAAGTGGCAAAGGAAGGCGAGTAGTCACCCAAGCAATTTGTCATTTTTGTAACGCTGCACCTGTCACTAATGGTTGGCTTTCCATTTCCAGTTTGTAATCATTTGAAAAAACTCCCCAACTATGGGTAGTTCCATTTCCCAATGGAAAAGTCTATTTATTGTATGTAGAAACATTTGCAAAGGGTTGGTTGGAATTTCTGGGAGCATTGTGGAGGAAAAACCCAACACTTGCATTGTACACATTTTGGCCAGGGAATTAATAAAATGATGCAGCTCTGATTCATGAGATTCATGTGGTATGATGTTTAGCAGGTGTTTCTTCTTTCTATTTCATATGTGTATTTGTTATGTTTTATACATTCCATTCATAACCATTTCGAGTTGAATGCTTTAAAGTAAGAAAGGCAAAATCCAGTTCACTGCTTTGCCTCGGTAAGGTATTCATGTTGTGTGTTTATTCTTCTGTTTGAAAAGGATTCATTCACTATGCCCTTTTCAACCTCTTAACAGTCTTTCCATTTCATATTACTTCAATCTTACTACTAAACCTCCTGCATATCTTTCCTCACGAAATATTCTATGTCGTTGATTTAATTTCCCAGTTCAGATGTTCCTTTGGTCCCTTATAGCCTAGAAAATTTAGTCATTCAAAATCGCCTTTTCCACATCTATTTACTAGCCTAAAATTAGTATTTCATTTTGAGTCATCTTCAGATCCCTCCCCTATTTTGGTAGGGCTAGCTACCAGACTGAGCGTGGTTTGTGGTCACCCTGAATTTTGCCTTCCTTCAACCTAAAGCAGAGCTAGGTGCTAACATAGTGGCGATTCCGCTGGGGACAAAATGGTTTTCTTGAAGATTGTTTTGCCCCAGTACATCTATCAATCTCAGGTCTGATGGTTGATGGTGAACAATGATCAGACATAAGAAGACAACTGAAATCATTCACCTGGCGACTCCTTTCACTGAAGAATCCAGCAACTGGTGCTTCATGGTGACTCCATTGCAGAGGGATCAGTAGCTTTGATATTTTTTAAAATTGAGCGGATTGCAAGAAGATATGCTCCCATGAGCCAAGATCACATTCCAGGCTTTCCGGATAAGTTTCCGAAAGTAGATTGGTCAAGGAATTTGCCTACGTTTAAACATGATGATAGGAAGGATGCTGCTTTACATCTAGTTAGATTTCACATTCATATTCACAAGTTGAAAGTCGATTTTCCTGAAGATTGCCTGATGAAGATATTCCCAGCCACTCTGGAAGGTGAAGCCCAATCTTGGTATGAAAATTTGCTTGCTGCTTGTATTTACTGTCTAAAGGATTTTCATGCCCTGTTCATTGAAAGATATAAAGACTCTTATCCATCATTAAATCTAGTTCATGACTGTTGCAAACATGCTTCTACTTTTATTGAAAGCCTTGAAATATCTATGAGGATATATTTTATGGATGATGAGATCATGGAAGCCTTGTATGAGAATCCATTAAACGAACAGGAAGAGAACTTAGCGGAGTCCCATCAAGATGTTAGGAAACTTGCAGCAGAATCAAGATCTGTACGGTGGAAAATGAAGGAATTTTGCATGTTGACAGTCAACTGAATTACATGAATAGATCAGCAGGTTTGAAGATTCCATAGGCTGAAGTCGTTGAAAGAAAAAGTGTCGTTTCAGATTTGTCCATAGAAGAAGACAAACATGCAGAGAAATCAAGTTTCAAATTCAGAATGTGATAATGTTAAGACAACCATTTCAGATGTAGATTCAGATTGTGATGACCAAGAAAACCTTGTACTAAGTCCCATGAAAGAGAACTCTGCTGCTGAAATCATCTGGGATGAAGAAGACAGAGTTTTGGATCCAAATTTTCTCATGTCATCAGAACAAAGTCTTCATGAAGAGGTTATCCAGTCAGCTCATGACCAGCAAGATGAGATCTTTGCTCAAGAAAGTGAAAAAGTTTGTCTGTATGAATTTATAGTAGATGATAGAAATGTTATTGTTAGGTTTCAAGAATCATTTGAAGTTTCTTTTCTCATGATTGATGAATGCAAAGACAATCTGGTTGTCATATCATATGAAGATGATCTAGAATATATCCAGACTTCAGCAGACTAGACCATTTAGGATTCACTTTCACATTCTTCCTCATATGTCTCATGTTTTGACTTTTTTTTGAAGAGGAAATCTGCTCATCCACTTGTTCAGAAATTTTTGAGGACCAGGACCATACTCTTTCTGAAGTACATTATGAAGAAAGACCAAAATCAAGAGAAAAAGATAACTTGCTTTTCCATCAAGAGGTCAATCTTCATGTTTTTCAGGATCCAATGGCAAAACTATTATAGTCAGCAGTGAAGGTGATTATTGCAGTATTCAGTGATGAAGGAGATCATGGTCAATTATGTTTTTGGATGCCCAGTTACCAGTATCTATTGTTGACCAGAAGATTTGATCAGGAGAATCAATCAAGGAGACATCTACTTGATTGGTTACATTGGAAGACACAATACACCTAATTGTACATATTGCATTAGTACGTAGGTGGTTTCCATCATGATTTGAAACCCTCGAATCTTGATGGACTGCTGCCATGGAATAAGTTTGGTCAGTTCTTGTTTTAGTTAATTCAGTCATGAGTCATTTCCTTTTGCATTGAGTTAGTTTTTCAGTCATGTTGGTTTCATAATTAAGTAGGTTTAAGTCAAGTTTCATTCAATAAATGAGTCGAAGTCTTGTGTTGTTTGTTGAAATAATGACTCCATAGCCCAATGGAGGAAGACACTGTCTAGCTCTTCCAGAGATCTGTTGTTCTTGGCACCTCCAAGGAGCTACCATCCCCCATTGGAGCCAATGTTAGAGTCGGTATTGTCAGTCCTCCATCAGAGATCAAAAATCTTTTTTGCATTTCATTTCTAGGTCTCTCGCTCCATTCACTCAGCTGCATTCTGCTAGGGGCATGCCATAATCTGACGGAAAGGTCTTGTCAGTCATTTCCCCTCATGTCTGGCACCTGTTGGCTTAGGTCTTTTCATCAATGTTCACTAGAGTACATGACAGTCAATGTTTGATATTTTAATGGATGAGAGTCATTTTCAGTCATTAGGTCTAGGGATCGGATAAATTGGTCTTCAAACATGTCCAATAAAGTCATGCAGGCTAGAGGAAGACCCTTACAAAGTTGTGATTTAAAGATTTTCATCGTCATGTTGATAGATTACGACTGTTCTTCAAAACTCTATTTTGAAGAAAAGTCAAACGGTGTGTCATTTGTGATAATTTTCAAAAAAAAGTTTCCAGTTGATCTCTTCAAGCACAGTCATGGTTTCCTTGGGCAAATGCCATGTCATGCAACCCCTGCAAAAGTGCAAAAAATTTCATCAATTTACCTAAAAATTCAAAGGGAAGAGTGAAATACAGAGTTGAATTAAATCAGGAAAAAGTGCCAAAATAAAACATTATCAAAGTGGGTTTTCAAGAAACAAAAATTAAAGCCATGACTCCAAATGCCTTTATATAGAATTTCCACAAGAAACATAGTTATTTTGCATACCAAGGTTAGAGAGAAACATTTCAAAGTGATTGAGAGAACTTGCGTGCATTTTGAGTGAGGTTGGAGGTGTTTTCAAGGGCGCAACGCACACGCAAACGGGAGCAGCACACATAGAGAGCGCGGCACACAGGGTGCGACCACACAATGTTGGAACAACACGGGCGCGGTGCACACACAGAGCATGGCACATTGGGTTTGTTGCATGGGGCACACCCATAAAGGCCCGATTTTGTTCCAAATTTGCAACAAATCGCTTTGAATCCCTTCCAATTGACTGGTAGGGTCGACATCTCGGTTGCTCATATATTTTTATAAATGTGATGGTGGATTGTGGCCCTTTATAGTTGTAATAAAAACTCCTAAAACCTACCACTTGAAATCATCAAAACCATTGTTGCTAGGGTTGCAAATTTGTTGTGTTGATGCCAAGGTTCCTCCTCCCTTTCACCTTTCCCTTCTTCCCATCATTCTCTTCCCCTCTATTCCATTTTTCCCATCTTTTCACTACCCTAAAATATTACTAAACCTCTATTCCCTATCCCCTCCTCTTATTTGTCAATGTAAAACCCCAAAATCCTACCTTATAAAATCCCCAAACCCTCCTACATGTCCCTAAACAAAATTTCTCCCCATAACCCTTAATCCCATCATATTGTTCCCCCTCCTAACAGTCCCTTTTGCATTGTTCCCCTTGGTGGCAGAGATCATAACAACACATAGTTTCATACCAACATCAAAGGGTAGTCCAAGCACAGTCCATATGCAACAGTCATGGCATCTGAGCATTCATCGGAGTATGAAATGGAAACCCAAAGTGATTCATCCTCGAAAGAACAGGCTCCCTGGAGACATCATAAAAGTGGCAAACATGTTAGGGATGAGCCAACCACCCTCACAGAATTGCAGGCCTGCCCTCTTGCTATGTCATGTTTGGAGTTTTTTAAAAAGGTGGCTAGTGTTTGGGTTCATCATGAGTTGGCCCGTCTCTTTGTGCCTCACTTACATGGAGATCATGCTATCTTAACCGAGGTCACCTTCACACTGACACTTGAAACTGTCTCATTAGCAACCGGCATACCAAACATTGGAGAACCATGGCACAAGAAATAGAAGGTTGATCGGTAGCATTATGAGCCTTATATGAAGGCCAGTTTCTTGAGGCAGCTCAAAAGAGTCTTTCCATTTCGATATTTGAAAGATGAATATGTTCCACTCATGAAGTTGATCATGAAATATTTCAGCTGTGAGGGGAGGTTCTTTCATTTATATGCCTATCACATCAGGTTGCTCATGCACTTTACCAGGGTACGGATGATGAACATCCCATATTTCATTTGTAGGAACATAGAGAGGATGAACACCTTCATGCAACACAAAACCCCTCAGTAGCAACTTAACAGTGTTTATCATTTTGCTCTTATTAAGATTCTTGTGGTTCATCAGCTGGGATTGCAAGGCATTACTTGGGATGATTTCATCTCCCGTGACCTCTTCAGCACTTCATAGGTATTATCAGAGGTTGAAAATGAGATATGTGGTCATTCTTATCAGTATGAGCACCATGAGACTGTTACTATGCCCGTATTCATCACATATCAGAGAGGCAGTAGAAATTTGTTTGTAGTAGCAAAGCGAGTGTTATCTCCACCCAGGGTGGAAGGGGCCACACTTTCGACATCGGTAACACAGGTACAGGATAGGGGCAAGAGGCCCATGCATGATGAGGGGCCATCAGGTGAACGAGAGGCAAATTTCATCCTCATTCATGATGATGATATAGATGTGGAGAGTGCCAAACTTAGGAGGACCGTTCAGGAGCAGCAAACGGAGATCCAAGCCTTGTCTCTCAATTTGGATAGGGCTAAGTGGATTATCAGGTATTTGGAGCAGAGGAATAAATAGCTCAAAGACCAACATGAGATCATGGAGCTGCAAAACATGTGCGAGAATCGCCAAGCTTCCCAACATAGGAGGATTGAGCTCACTCCATTAGAGCAAGAGATTAACAATGACCGAGAGTCTTGGCTCAAGCGTATCAACATCCACCTTGAGACACTGTTAGAGAAGGTTTAAAAGGACAAAACCATATTGAGGTAGATGGTTTATCACTACAAGTCACGGAACATGAGTTCAAAGGCTCAGATAAGGAGTTTGAAGGCGAAATTGAGGAGAGTGACAAAAAGACAAAAGAGGAAAAAAGAGAAAGATTGGCTTTGAATCTTGGCTGAAGCCTCTGTGGTCCAGCATAGCCCTTCAAAAGGAACATCTAGCCTAAATTTAAAAAAAATTGGGGCAATTTTGGTCATTTGAAAAAATTTTGGGCACAGAACAGGTTTTTTCTCTCTGTGCGTCGCGCCACTGTCGCTTCACTTATGATAGGGAGCTCCAAATCAAGAAAGGTTTGTGCTTTTGGATTTAGAATGAAAAACCATGATTGTTGGTGCATGGCCAAGAATTTTGGGCAAGTTTTGAGTCCCCATGAGGTCAAAAACACTCAAACAATGACCCCTCTGCCCCTATTTTGACACACAGGAAGCAGTCTTGGGAGATTGAATTTTTGGAGGGGAAAATGAGAACCAAATTCAGAAATTCTACTTGGGTTGGAAAGTAGACAGGTAGGGCTTTCTAACAAGCACACTTGGGAACAATTTGGACTTCAGTAGGTACCTCAAAATCGCCTCCAAAGTGGTGCAATGCATATAGTTTTGGGCGCGACGCACAGAGACTCAAAGGCCAAAAACACTTACGCTCCCCGACATTTCGATTTGCGACTTTCTCCAAGTAGGCCCACTCATTTACTCTACATTTTTTCCAGAACCTAAGGAAAAGTTTAAAAATTATTTTCACTAAAGGTTGGCTTCTATCCAAGTGGCAAAAAAAGGCGAGCAGTCACCCAAGCAATTTTTCATTTTTGTAATGCTCCACCTATCACTAATGGTTGGCTTTCCATTTCCAGTTTGTAATCATTTGAAAAAACTCCCAACTGTGGGTCGTTCCATTTCCCAATGGAAAAGTCTATTTATTGTATGTAAAACCATTTGAAGGGCTTGGTTGGAATTTCTGGGAGCAGTGTGGAGGAAAAACCCAGCACTTGCATTGTACACATTTTGGCCAGGGAATTAATAAAATGATGCAGCTCTGATTCATGAGATTCATGTGATATGATGTTTAGTAGGTGTTTCTTCTTTCTATTTCATATGTGTATTTGTTATGTTTTATACAGTCCATTTATAACCATTTCAAGTTGAATGCTTTAAAGTAAGAAAGGCAGAATCCAGTTCATTGCTCTGCCTCGGTAAGGTATTCATGTTGTGTGTTTATTCTTCTATTCGAAAAGGATTCATTTGCTATGTCCTTTTCAACCTCTTAACAGTCTTTCCATTTCATATTACTTCAATCTTACTGCTAAACCTCCTGCCTATCTTTCCTCACGAAATATTCTGTGTCCTTGATTTAATTTCCCAACTCAGATGTTCTTTTGGTCCCTTATAGCCCAGAAAATTCAGTCATTCAAAATCGCCTTTTCCACATCTATCTACTAGCCTAAAATCAGTATTTCATTTTGAGTCATCTCAGACTTTATTATGTATTTTTATTGAATTTGACCCGGAGAGAGCCCTCTCCTATTCTAGTAGGGCTAGCTACCAGATTGAGCGTGGTTTGTCGTTACCCTGAATTTTTCCTTCCTTCAACCTAAGACAGATTTAGGTGCTAACAGCTGTGACAAGTCTCATTTGGGTTTTTTCAGCCTTTTCTACCCTACTCTGCATCCTCTTTTTGCGTGGTCTTTGTGTTATTGTCTACACCTCTATTTTAGGCTTAGAAACCTGGCCCATTTCTCCTTTTCCTTCTCTGTTCTTGCTGTCCCTGAATGTCTTTCGTTTCTTCATCATTGGTTTTCTCACATTTTTCAATGTGTTCCTCTTCCTCACTGCTATATGGGCTTATATTTTTGGCCAAAACTCTGATATTGTCATCTCAAGACATGTTTCGGAAGATTTCCCATGATATGGGGATAGTGTAGGTGCGCAGGGAATCTTCTAATAATAATTTGATGAGCCTATGATGAGCCAACTGGTCTAGAATCCCTTCATTCATTTTTGTCCCACATTCAACCAGTGACTGAATAAGAAAATAGGGAATGCTCAATTTCATTTCTGGAGGTAAATCAATTCCATGTCTAAGTTCACACTGCAACCTGAAATGATAACCATAGATAATGTTGAATCTTCCTTCACAGGTAATGTACTTCATCATTTGGAAACTGACTTCCCCATAGAGAGGAGGAAAGATGGCTCTCCTCACTCTGTTTTCGTCCTCTACAGGATGTTCCTCGGGAAAGAAGAATGCTTTCTTGGCAGCTTGGCCCAATGTCCTCTCTTCTTTGCTCCAAGATATCCCTAACGGTAGACCAGTAACTCGACTAATGAGCTCAGGGGTAATCTCTAGGGCCAAACCCCTAAAATTGATTATGGCCTGTGTCTTTGATTGAGATCTCAGGGACATTAAAAATTTTGTAGCAATCTCCTCGTCGTGACCTTGGATTTTGTCAAAGAACGGCATCCAATTGGCTCATGTGAAAACGTTCACCACCTCAGGATTCTCACGCAATTTGCTGGAGTCCGAGGGTTCCCTTCTTATGAATCCCCCTGGCATGGTGAGAGTGCTCCCTTTTTTATGCTTTGGTCAGAAAAGGGAATGTTGTTTATGGTTTCCCCCTAGACTCAAGGAAGAATTCCTCAGCTATAAATATCAATGAGCACCAATTCCTTGGTTTCAAGACTGTTGTGACTCAGCTCTCAGCTATCTGGTTATGAAAGGAAGAGTTTTGCTTCTACAGATAGAGGACAGAGAACAAGTTTTCTTCTCAGTACACATTTAGGTATGCAAATTTAAAATTTTCATCGACAGGTTGGCTCTCACAGCTGCCTATGTCTTCCTTATAGGAGAATTTTAGAAACAGGAAATGTGGAGGAGAATTTTGATGCAGAAAAACTGGGACACTCAGTGCAATACATAGGCAAACATTTTACTTCCAATACACAGGCATATTTTTCACTAATTTTCTAATCTGATGCCATGTTTAATTCACCACCTTACACAAACAAATCATGCACAAAGAAGCTTCCCCGATCCTATCTCATTTTGAGCTTGAAATTCGCTGAAAATCCCAGGTTTTCTTTCTGCACGACTGTTTTCTACATTTCCAGTAGAAGCCTTCCTATAGAAGCCTCTCGTTTCCTGTAGAACGAAACTTCTCTTCCTATAGAGCCCAATAGGCGAGAGATTTTTTAGAAAAATGGCAGAAATCTCGTAAAATCAGGCAGGCATCTTGCAGAGGACGACTGGTTAGCTGATCTGGAAGTGGTGGATGCGTGCCTCAGTTGTGAATGTCATGAAGGCACAGTGAACAAAGAGTGGTGAGAGTTTCAACGGAGCATCGTTTAACTGCAGCGTGATTCGTGTGAGAAGATGAGGTGGCCGGATGTGCATTGGCCCCATGCAGACTGCAGTGCTATTATGAATTGTATGTTCTCTTCCTATTAATCATTTGACATCAGTTGCACTGGATTTCAAACAGCCAACACTACCTGTTTTTTTTAAATTTCACGTGAGTTGACTATACACGTATGCTGCATGATTTCTAGCTGAGCGCTAGAGAACTGGACAAGGTACTGACTGAACTAGACGAGGGTGGCCAGTTAGCTGGCCACCGATCTTGTTTAATCCCAACCATCTCATTGTTCACGCAGTTCTTAAATTACATTCATGCAACAGATGAATGGGTTTAGTCACTTATCTGGAAGTCGAATGTTCTGGTCCTTTTTGCTGTTGCATGCTCATATTTTGTGGATGCATGCTGGTCTGTTTGCTGATACATGGCTTATTTCTTGGTGTATGTATCCTCTGGCTAGACCTACACTGCAGGAGCCTGCTTCAACATTAACATTTGCACTCTCATGCTGTTGACGCTGAATTTTTACAGGATAGTAAGTTGTTTTCTCCATTGCTTCCAGACGATAGATCGGATTGACCTAAAACTTTCTGATCATGCTTCTATCATTTTTATTCACCTCCCATAGAAAAATTATGGTCAATGGATGCATGGATATCGATAAAAACTAAAAATGGCTGAATATTACAGAGGTCAATTTCTCGGAAACTGTGCATCGGAATCAGCTCAAACTGTTTGGGTAGGTTACTATCACCCAAATGCATCTCCCTATGAAACATATTTTACAACGAGTTCACAGATATGGAGAAAATGCAAAAGTGGGTGAAGGTGATGGAGGCTGATTTCTTGGAAACCGTGCACCAGAATTGGTTGAAATTGCTCGGGCATGTTGCCATCATCCCTATACAACTCCCCATAAATGGTTTTGTAAATGAATGTATGGTTTTCACGTGACGGAAAAAACAAATTTCTGTTCAAAGCATTCTTCAGGCAGTTTGCATAGTAAGAAAAAATGAGTTTGGGCTGTGATGCAGGCATGGAAATGATGGAGGAGGAGTTTGAAGATTACAGGAGGATTTATGAACCCTTTATGGAGCTATCATGTTCGCCAAATTGTTTTTTGAAATTCATTTCTAGCTTCTTGTAATTTCTACAGGAACTTCCTGTAGAAAACACAGTTTTCATAAAAGAAGCACAATGAGGTGGAAAAAAATGATGGAGAAGGGTGATGGATGGAAACATGGATGCTTGCAGGCCTCATGGAAAGATTCCCAGCCTTCGGGTCCTCTTCGGAGATCAATTTTAGCTTGTTTGTAGGCTTCCTGTAGAAGACACAAAACTTCCCGCACAAGACACGGAACTTCTTGTAGAAGGCACAAAACCTCCTTTGTCTTTGTTTTGAGTGATCCTCTTGACCTGCAATGTCCTTCATGCAACCTACAATTATTCAACAAAAATTAGGTTTATTTTTATTTTTCTCTTTTTTATTTTTTTTTGAAAACAACTAGGGTCCCTCATGGAGGTTTTCACCCCAATTGCCTGCCCTGGGCACCTCCAAGGGAGGTTTTCAGTCAGGGATTTTATTCTCTTTTCCTTTTCTCTTCTTTCCAACCCATTGATCGCCTCATGGAGGTTTTCAATCAATGAGCCAATCTGAGGCGCCTCCGAGGAGGTTTTCACCTTAGACTTTTATTTTTCTCTTATTTTCATTTTTTTTTAGTTTTGTTTTTTTTTTCTACCCTACCGTACTTGAAAAATAAAATTATTTTCAAGTATAAGAATACTTCCAATGGAGCCATGTGCACATCGAGATTAGAGACAAAATAATGTGGAGGCTTGAAATGCATGCTTTGACAGGTATCCGGATTTCAGAGACCAAATGATTTGACTTTGAAGGGATCAAAAATCGCTGAGGAAGAGAGTACTGCTACAACTGAGAGACCATATGGAACCATATTTTAATACAACTCTAATATCCTTGGTCCTTTTGCTGATTTGGATCATTCTCCATATCTTCTTCTATCATGACCTTCACATCTTCCTCTTTTTGCTAATTTTTCTCTTAAATATATGGAGGATTTGATGGTAACCATGAGGTAGCTCTCTCGATCTCTGATTCTGATGTCTTTTGTTCATGATGTGTGGCCCATGGTTCTTTGATTTCCTCTTTCGAATCTTCTTTTGCTAGATGTGGTCCTTCAATGTTATCAATATAATCTCCTTCTTATAATACTCTTCTTGAGCTATGGTGAATATCATTGAGCTCAAAAGGAGTTGTTTGGAAATGTTGTGCCTCAACATTGTAATTGGGTTGAGCTACTCCATTGTATGGTTTTGGAAATGGTGGTATGGGTAGTTGAGTGGGGGTGTATATTTGAGATGGATGTGGATGGATTTATGGTTGGGCAGGTGGCTTCCCACTATATACTTGCTGAGCCTACTTGTTATTTGGGTTCAAGTTCGGTTGAGCAGGCATTTGGGGCTGCCTTGGTGGAGCAGGAGGCGACGGTTGTAGTTGAGCAGGTGGTGGAGGCAAAGGAGTGGGAGGAGAGTTGTACTGGGGCCTCCACTCTTAATGAGGTGCATTCCATTGAGGCTGTGGCTGAGCGTAGGGGTGAAATAGATGAGCAGCTGGTTGAGCATGATATTGAGGAGGATACGACCAAGGAGGGTGTGTGGACCAGGAAGGATGAGCAGGGGAACCCTAAGAAGGCATGGAAGTGGTTTGATAGGGGTTATACTAGGTCTGGGATGTCCCTTTCATTCCTTGCTAGTAAGTTATGGGTCCATGTGGCCTCCTTTGATTCATATAATAGAGTGGTTCAATGACTCCTTTGGCCCTCTGATATGCAGCTCTGATTCAGGGTAAGGAAGGGCACTGATCTATAGGATGGTTTTTTTCCCAGACAAAACACACTTCTATGGAGTGCAATGGACATTCATTCCTAGGATGCTTTCTAGTGCACCTGGGACAAAAGATGGCCAAAGCCCTCTTGGCTTCCTCTTGCTTCCTTTGGATCTACAAGGTATCCAGTTGCATGGCAAGAAATTGCCTCATCTCGCTCTTGAAATCTTCCATCTGATTTGCAAATTCGTTTTTTGATAAGGTACTACTCCCAACATTTCTATTTGTAGCCATTTGCTCCAGAGGAATGTTTTTTTCTTCTTCTCCCCTAGAGGTTCTTTAAATATGTCTTATTATCCACCTAGGGGTTCTTCTTAATCACAACCATCGAAGAAGAGAGAATGTTGGCTGTGTGAAGCAGTGGGGCTGTTGTGCGAACATTTTTCTTTCTTATCTATACTCCTACAAGGCATGAAAGGAAATATTTTTTTGGCTGATTTTTGTTTTGTTTTGTTTTTTTTTTTTTTTTTCTTTCTTTTGCTTGTACCTGCAAAACTGAAATAGATTGAACTGCAACTAACTAAAATTTATCTTGCTGAATTGAAATGAAAGCAGGAAAGGACTAATCTATTTTGCTGAAATAAAATTGCAGGAATGAAATGGTAGGCTATGCTTTCAAAATTGAAATTTCAGAATTGAAATGCTAATCTACGCTTGCTAAAATGAAAGGAAAGCAGGAAATGTCTAATCTACTTTTGCGGAAATGAAATTTCAGAATGGAAATGAAATAAACTACTTAGCAGAAGGTTGCAGTAGAAAATAGAAGAAAAGCAACAATCACCAATACACTGACGCTTCCCCGGCAACGGCGCCAAAAAGATGGTGGGCTCCAATATTGCAACAATAATGTTGCAACTCCTGAGACTCCCTTATTTACTTTTATCAACCCGGTAGTTCGTAACAAACCTGGAAGCAACGACGCTGCATGCACAAGTACTAGCTCTTGCCGCGACTGTCACTTGATCAGCTGGCACAAGTTTGCTAGGAGCTTAAGCCAACTTCTATGAGTTCTTAGAAGAAGCTTTTAACTGTGATGGAAGAAAGCTAACTCAAAGGAGGTTAGTCTACTTGCAGAAAGAAGTTAAAGGCTGAAAAGAAATGCAAACCCTAGTTTTACCGATTAACTCTACCGGTGCAAGAAAAGAGATGAAAGTAGCAGAAATGGATGCCATTGACTTTTAGAAAGGTAAAATGCATGTGACTAAGCTACTTCTACAATGAAATCTAGAAAGAATATCTTTTTGCGTTTTGGGGTAATTTTACAGAATTATTATGCATGTGTTTTAACTTTTTTTTACTGTGTAGAGGTTGTTGATGAAAAGAAATGCTTGCAGGAGGTTGGGAAGGTGGGAAGAGGACCTAATGGGTCCCTAGCACCCTTCCAGAGAGTTTCACAATGATCGGATCTCAAGAAACCACTTTCCTGAGCTTCTATAGGAAGTCTGCAAGGGTTCTATATGATGTATTGTAGCTTCTACAGGATGTTCCGAAAAGAGGATTTTGGAGGGATGATGGAGGAAAAACAGTGGGAAAGTGGAAAGGGAGGTTGGATAAGGATGTTAAGGGGTCTAGGACTTGGTGAATGAGGCTAAGGAGTGATTGGATTTGTTCAAGGATGGAGGGAGCAATGATGCACAAGAATGTAGAAATTAGGGCAAAGTGGGAAAATGTGCAAATGAAGGGAAGGAATATTGGATTAAGGGTTGGAGTAGGTTTTATGATGGAGGAAGGGTAGGTAGGGAGGTATCACAGGTGATCTACACATTATTTTCCAAAACTGATCAAACAAAGACTAGGAAAACCAAAGATCTAGCTATTTTGACCTATTCTGACCTAGAAACCAAAAACATGATGAATAGAAGTTTATTGGCAGAAAATCATGCAAGATAACTATGAAAGCTAAGCAAGAATAGATTCTAAACATGTAAGTACAACTGGTATCAACTTTCCTAACTAAAAATCCAACACTAGCAATTGCATGAAGACGCAAAAACAGTGTTTTTTGTGGCAGCAAGGACACCTTGGTCTCAGCTCATGGTCCTGTTGAAGCCCCAAAAATCAGGTCTATAGCAAGGGGGATACCCACCCGGTCTGGACCTTGTTTGGCAGCTCCTTTTCCATTTGGTATAGTGGGTCCGACTAGGGATAATGGGACCATTTTCCCAATTTGTGTGTGTGTGTAAGATTGATTGATGTTCCTGGCTTTAAAAGATTCTAATTGCAATGATATACTTCTAATTCTAATCTAATGACATGTAATTGTATTCTAAAAAAGTAACAACATCTAACTCTATACTAACCCGAGGTATGATTCTTTTGTTATGCAATATAAAATGATTTCAAATAACAGTTGGTAATAAAGCTCATTCAACTGTTATAAGAAAAGAATTCAATATAAATGAACTACTTCGCATAAAAAGTTAAACGAAACAGTTGTGAAAAACATATCGCATAATAAGTTGTTCATATATCAAGCATAAATAAATAGCTATCACCGTACAAAAGTGTGAAATGATAACTCAGGCATTCAAGCATTAACATATAAACAACTAAGCTTAAATATCAGTCTAACACAGAAGATAGAAACAGTTAAGAGATAGAAGTACCATTTATAACTAGTTCTACTCATGAGCTTCAAGTGATACCGATTTATCTCTTCTCAATCCAACATCAAATAAGAGTACAGAAGTGCAACATCAGTAGCAGATATCAGATGCAAAAAATCAATAAATCGTGTTCCATTCATTCACCAAAACCTCCTCGAAGGGTGCAAAAGTGCATGTTCTGAGGACAAGTTTTTGATAAATTTCTGGACCCTTTTATAAATGCATGAGAAGGGTTTAAATACTACTAACTACGTCTAAAAATAACTTATTTACAAAAATTTAGGATACGGTTTAAATGACCATCCTTTTTCTAGGCAAAATAAAATAAAACTATTTCTAAAATTAAATCTAAAACTAAATATTTATGTATTTTCTCCAAACGTTGCAAGCATTCATCATTTGCTTGAGAAGAGTCAGTTGGTTGACTTCAGCCTTTAAATGTTCTGCAAAAATGGAATCAACAAGAGCTGGCACTATCTTTTCGATACTGGGCTTATAGGAGACTAAGCAATTAGAGGCTTTTCATTTCGAGAACTTTTACCCAACGATGCGCGATTAGCATCGGAAACTGCCTTTGTTTCTTAATCCGGGCTTCCTTAATGTGATTTTCACCTCTTGCATGTTTTCTTGTAGCGGATGTAACGTTGAAATTTGTGAAAATAATGATTCCAAGAGCTCTTGACCTTGAACCCTAAACTGCCTCTCTTTGATGTCAGCGCTCTCTAGTACTCCTTCAACCATTTTTTTGCAAGGGAGAATTTTGGGCCTTGCCGCTCTTCGGTGCAGGAATGAATAAGCTAACTATGCAATTGATGCTTCAGACAACCTTGATGAGCCTGTAGTAGCCGTAAATTCCATTACTTTAGGATTCTCTTCCTCAAGTAGATTATATATGCCTTCCCATGTGGGAATACCCGCGTCTCTGTTGCATGCGGTGTCTTTGTGCAAGGGTGCCTTTTCCTTATCTTCAGACATTAGAACCTCACCTATCTTCACCGTAGTTTCCTATACACTGCTTTGTATAACCTATTGTCCTTCATTCCTGCAATTTACAAGTGAGGTGAGGGTAATGGTAACAAACAATGACGGGAAAGCTCTAAATGTTGAATACCTGCAAAAGTATATCACCTTATGTGAACTAGCTCTTCAATAAACACAAAATCATATTTCCTTAACAACTGACAACTACTTCATTAATTAGCATTAAAGCACATAAGCAGTTCGTTTCAGGGAAAAAAACTTTTTCTTGAATAATGAGCCAGAAGAGTCTGCGATGGAGTGATTTTGTGATTTTATTTACAATATTGCAGATCATTGTATCGCAATATCGCAAGATCGCAAGATCGTTCTGTTTTCCTATCGTAAGATCGTTTTGTCGCATTATCGCAATTTCGCATTATCGCATGGTTACAACATCGTATAATTGCAATATTGCATGTTTTTTGTTAAGCAGTTTCTTGCGAGGCACGATTTTGCGATATGCACTATCGCATATCGACATTTTCTGTGGTTTTTTTATTATAAGTGTGCTTCTAAGACTTGCGATGCGATATATGTTTATCCTTATGCAATTTCGCAACACATTTTTGTGATTTTAGAGTTTAGCTTGTAAGTAGGCATGCTGTTATCTTTTCTGCAATGCGATATTCTTTAAGGAGTGATTTTGTCTTCCCTCATCACAAAACTTAAATTTTTAAGATTTCGCAAAGGTCTTTTCTTAAGTTGATGAAGGTAAGTTTTATTGAAAAGGAAATACAATCATTAATTGATGTTTTGAATTTTTTGACTAAGGGTCCCCATTTATTTAGTATTAATAACATCACTAAATAAGAAGGGGGGGTTGTTGGTGGCCACAACAATTGGCGATTGACTTGGAAGAACCAATTATCTTTGTCGTTTTTTTGATCTATACTTCCAAAACAGAAAATTTTCCAGAAAATTAAACTTTATTATAAAAAGATAAAGTACATTATGCTCTAACATGTCAATGATATTTTGTTTCAACTATTTTCAACTCTGATTATTTTCTTCCTCAAGCGAGTTCTCGTATTTACATCAGTCATTACTTGGTTTATAAAGATAAAACAAAGTCTTCTCTGCAAAGAAGTTTTAAATATGCTCATTTGTCGTAGGTAGAGCCTCTGCTGCCAGCAGGCATTCATAGCCTCAATAGGGTTACCTGTTACCCAGCAATGATCTTGAATCCTACGTAAAGAAACCTACAATTCTCAAAGAATAATCCACATCAAAAGTTACTGCATTTGATTTTCTTTTATTCTTAAAGAACAATGTCTTGGTTTTATGGCCAATTTATGACACATTCATTCACTTGATTTATAACTTACCGAACAAGCTGTCTTGTGATGAGACCCCTTGTCTTTTGATTACAACAATCTTGAGTCATTGCCCTGTTGTGGTATGCAGTATTGGAAAAGTCAATAAGTTATAATATGTGTGATTATGATAAGTCGGCTCGTGATGAGACCTCTCACTCTTTAAGATAAAGTGTATCCTTGGATTGTTCCTCTGAAAGTTGTGATTTCCTTATTAGGGAGGAAGTCATTGTTTCCTTAAGATAGCTTTGGACGATAATAGTAGAGTTTTTGGAAAGAGTTGTTCTACAGAGAATCTTTATTTTGTTATTGATACCTTTCATTACACTGATATAAAACAATTTCTCACTAAAGGTTGTTTTCATCAAATTTTATGAAGTTGAAACTAGTATCATATCTGGGCTAGATTCTTTAATTGTATCTTTCTACAATAAAGATCAATTTTCCAAAAGATTTGCTATTTATACAAGCGAAAGATCAAAATCTGAAAGAGAATCAGTGTTTTTTTCGTAAATTCCTAATGTAACCATTCACAACTGGTTTTATGAAAATAAAAATCTAACTACAAAATAAAAGAGTAATCTTCTAGGGAAAATATTTTTTAAGGATCTGACCATTAACGGGTAAAGAATCTCTTTTTCCTGCTAAATCCTGCAACATAAAAGTGGATGGACTTATGACTTCTATAATCTAAAAAGGACCAAGCCACATTCGTTGAAATTTTGTATGTTTCCATTTTTCTTCATGGGCCTTGTCCCATTTTAAAACTAGATCTCCCACCTAAAAATCTTTTCTGGTCATTATATTTGAATCAAAAGAGGATTTTACTAATGCTTGATGATGAGCATGAGTTCTTTTGGCCTGCTCTCTTTGTTCTTCTAAATTGATTATTTCCATTTGCCTTAGTTGTAAGGAGGAAGTTGGTACTTCATTAATATATTGAACTAAAGACAAAGATGGGATTGCTAAATGAGTTAGGAGAACGACTTCTTTTCCATAAACTAAATTGAATGGAGAAGTTCCAATTGAAGCTTTTTGTGTTATTTGATTTTCCCATAAAGTGTATATTAAAGACTTATGCCAATTTTTATGATTTTGGTCAACTGTTCGTTTGATAATCCTGATTAGGTTTTTATTTGTACATTCAGCTAACCCATTTCCCCATGGGTAATAATTAGTAGAATATTTAAGTTTGAAACCTCTTTTAAGTGCAAATTCAGTCATTGCATTTCCAGAAAAGTATGATTCATTGTCAAACATTAAAGCGAAAGGTAATCCAAACCTGGTGATTATGAATTGATCTGTAAATTCAATGATATGTTCAACATTAGTTGTCTCGAGTGGAACTGCTTCTACCCATTTAGTAAAGTAATATGTTGTTGTAAGGATGTATCTATGCTACTTAGAAGAGTGAGGAACGATCTCGCCTATTATGTCCAATCCTCACTTATCAAAAGGTTGCGCAATGTTGACTGGCTGTAGTGGCAAGAACAGTTTCTTCTGTCTCGCGACAACGGTTTGGCAAATTTGACATTTCCTCACATAATTGTGCGAGTCTTTGAATAATGTGGGCTAGTAATATCCTTCTCATAAGATTTTATGTGCAGTAGCATCTCCAGCATAGTGTCCGCCTGCTGGGTTGTCATGGAGTTCTTGCAAAAAAAATTTAGCTTCAGATTCTTCAAGACATCTAAGTAGAACAAAATCATAATTTATCCTAAAAAGAACATCATTCAAGAGTTGATATTGTTTGGCTTTCAATCTTAGAGCTCTTTTCTTAGTATGATCGAGGTGTGAGGGGGCATACCCATTCTTCAGATAATAAATGATATCGACATATAATGACTCATTATCGTTTAGCCTTACCTCATACACTTGTATGTCTGCAGATGGAATTTCAGATATCAGCGATGCTCCGGCCAACATTTTGCAAAATCCTTGACCTTTTACAATGCTTGTTGGTTTGATTTCTACATCATATTCCTGTAAGGCAGTAACCCAATTGGCTCTTTTCTCACCCACCTCTTTTTGTACTAAAATATTCCTTACTGCTGGAAACGGTACAATGATTTTTGTGCGAGTTTTGAGTAAAAAGGGTCTGAAATATTTGATTGCTTTGAAAACAGCGTAAGCCTGTTTCTCCACATCTGAATAGTTTAATTAAGCTCCCTATAAATTTTAACTAAAGAAAGCAATTGTGACTTCTGCCTTCTCTTAATTTGCCTGAGTAAGTATCGCTGTGTATGATCTGTCAGATGCAAATGTATATAAAACAAAAGGCTCTGAAAAATTTGGAGTCGCTAAAGATGGAGCATTGACAATTGCTTGTTTGATTAGATTGAATGCCTCACATTCATCTTGACCCCATTTGAAGATTGAGTTCTTTTTAGTCATCATTTGTAAGGGAGACACGATTCTTGCAAAATCCAGAACGAATCTCTTTACAAAGTTGATTTGACCAAGGAAATATTGCATAGCTTTTTTGTTGTGAGGTAGGGAAATTTCATAAATCTCTTTGATCCTATTAGGGTCAATGTGAATTTCAGTTTTTGACACTATGAATCCTAGAAGTTTTCCTTCACTTAATGCGAAAAAGGATTTTTTAGTGTTGAGTGAAATTCCAACCTTAAACAATGTTGGAAGATTTGTTTTAAATCTCTGAGATGGTTGCTTCGTCTCTTGGAATAGACAGATATATCATCCAAATAGATTACCACAAACTTATTAACTAAACCTTTGAATGCAATGTCCATGGCTCTCTGAAATGTGGCACCAGCATTAATCAGACCAAAAGGCATTTTTTGATATGCGTAGGTACCCCATTTGGTTCTGAATGTGGTTTTTAATTGGTCGTCGGGATATACCAACACTTGATCATATCCTGAAAATCCATCTAAAAAGGACATTAACTCTGACCGAGCGACTGCCTGCAAAATTTGTTCCATAGGAGGCAAAGGAAAATTATCGTTTTGGCAGGCTTTATTAAGGTTTTGAAAGTTAATACAGATTCTAATATCTTCGTTTTTCTTTCTAACAGGGACCATGTTGGAGACCCATTTGGAATGTCGAATGGGAAAGATTATTTTGGCTTTCAATAACTTGTTGAGTTCAGATTTAATATGATTTTCTAAATTGGGATGGATTTTTCTCAACTTCTGTTGGACTAGTTTTGCATTTTCCATCATTGGAATAGTATGTTAAATGATAGAAGTGTCATATGTTTTAAGTTCATCATAGTTCCAAGCAAAAACATTTCTGTTTTGTCTCAAAACATGGATATATGCTAATTTTTCGTCTGGAGTTAGGCCAAGGCCTAGATTGACGTTTTGGGGTTTGGTATCAGTTCCCAGATTTACTAATTCGTAGTTCAAAGTTGAACTTTGGAGTTTTGAATTAGTAGATCTTTTAAACCTATCTTTCAAATCATAAAGGTCTTCTAGTTTGACTACCGACTTAGGTATAGCATTGTTAGTGCTATCTTGTTGCAATTGTCGGTCATGTTGGTCTTCATCAATTATTTGATTGGTATAGGGTCCTTCAGATGTGAGAAAACTCACGATGCCAGGATCGTCATTGAAAATTTTCCAATTTGTGATGTTATCAAGAATAGAAGGTCTAAAGATTAATTCTATTGAGAATCTATCTGGACTAAAATCTTCTGAAAGGATAAGTTTAGAAGCTACGTTAGCTAAAAGGTATGCACTTGCATTCTCGAGTCTGGGAATTGATGAAATATTAAATGCTATAAAGTCCTTAGTCAAATCTTGAACTAAATATTGATAATGTTTTAAATGATCTGATAAACAATGTATAGTATTACATACCTGTCTGACTACAATTTCAGAGTCTCCGAAAACTTGAAGGTATTTGACATTTAATCTAATTGCTTTGTACAACCCTTAGACTAAAGCTTCATACTCCACCATATTGTTGGTGCAATCAAATTCGAGTCTTCAAGTTAACATAGTTTTATCTCCTTCTGGACTAACTAGCATGCATCCTTGCCCCTGGAACCATTAGGCAAGTTATGAGATCTGTCAAGGATAGTATTGATAAACATCAGCTTAAAGGGTTCTATAAAATAGATTGCTCATGTGGAAAGAGCTACATTGGTGAAAAGGTCACTCCTTGAAGACTAGACTAAAGGAACATGGAGCTGATATTAAGAATGAAAGGTCTCGCACTTCCGCCCTGGCAGAACACTCCTCAAAAACTAAGCACCACATCTGTTTGGAAAGTGCTTCAAGTATCGCTAGGGAGGAGCAACATCATAAGTGAAAGAACAGAGAAGCTCTTGAGATTATCAAACACCCTCATAATCTCGACAGAGACAATGGGATGGAGATTAGTGGAAGCTGGCTTCCCCTAATCAGAGAAATTAAGGTAACCAACTCTTCTTAGTTTTAACCCTCCTTTCTACTCTAAATAAATTAGTAACCTACCTTTAATAAATTAAAATAATAATAACTATAATTAGGTCCTAATTAATCATTCACAATAATAACTATTCCTTTATATAT
>APFE031523605.1:124880-190725 GCA_000404065.3 Pinus taeda | reverse complement strand
GACCTCTCATCAAAGAAAAACTGACAACTGACCTTCATCTTAATTTTCCCTCCTCTTTACTATTTATCTCTCAAATCAGCTCTTCTTCTATCAAACATTCATTTGGTCCTGATGATGGATCCCGGTTGGGATTTGAAACGTTCGCAAAAAATGGTTCTTACTGTGGATTCTCTGGTAACTAAGTCAGAAGAAATAAGCCACAGAGGTCTAAAATCCAAGAGATAGAAAATTGCTGAAGTTTGTGAATCAGAGATTCGACTTCAAGCAGTTCAATAGTAGATTGTTCTAAAATGTCGAGGTTTGTAGCAACGACTATTGATCCTACGACTTTTGGTAGTGGATTTAAAGCTTCTAAATGCAATGGAGAAGTCAGGGGAGATGGTGAGGGCGATTTACTCTCAGAATGGTATTTAGATTTGGACTTACTTTCCATTCATAGTTCGAGGCCCTCCTTCTAGTGCCAAATATGTTGAAGCCCTGAAAATCGGGTCTACAACAAGGGGGATACCCACCCGGTCCGGACCTTGGTTGGCAGCTCCTTTTCCGTTTGGTATAGTGGTTCTGACTGGGGATAATGGGACCAGTTTCCCAATTTTTATGTGTGTGTAAGATTGATTGATGTTCCTGGCTTCAAAAGATTCTAATTGCAATGATCTACTTCTAATTCTAATCTAATGACATGTAATTGTATTCTAAAAAAGCAACAACATCTAAATCTATACTAACCCGGGGTATGATTCTTCTGTTATGTGATCTAAAATGATTTCAAATAACAATTGGTAATAAAGATCATTCAACTATTATAAAAAAAGAATTCAATATAAATGAACTTCTTCGCATAAAAAGTTAAACGAAACAGTTGTGAAAAACATATCGCATAATAAGCTGTTCATATATCAAGCATAAATAAATAGCTATCGCCGTACAAAAGTGCCAAATGATAACTCAGGCATTCAAGCATTAACATTTAAACAACTAAGCTTAAATATCACTCTAACACAGGAGATAGAAACAGTTAAGAGATAGAAGTACCATTTATAACTAGTTCTACTCATGAGCTTCAAGCAATAGCGATTTATCTCTTCTCAATCCAACATCAACTAAGAGTACAGAAGTGCAACATCAGTAGCAGATATCAGATGCAAAAAATCAATAAATTGTGTTCCATTCATTCGCCAAAACCTCCTCGGAGGGTGCAAAAGTGCATGTTCTGAGGACAAGTTTTTGATAAATTTCTAGACCCTTCTCTAAATGCATGAGAAAGGTTTAAATACTACTAACTATGCCTAAAAATAACTTATTTACAAAAATTTAGGATATGGTTTAAATGACTGTCATTTTTCTAGGAAAAATAAAATAAAACTATTTCTAAAATTAAATCTAAAACTAACTATTTATGTATTTTCTCCTTAATGTTGCAAGCATTCAGCATTTGCTTGAGAAGAGTCAGTTGGCTCACTTCAGCCTTTAAATGTGTTGCAAAAACGGAATCAACAAGAGCTGGCATTATCTTTTTGGTACTAGGCTTATAGGAGACTGAGCAATTAGAGGCTTTTCATTTCGAGAATTTTTACCCAGCTAGGCGCTAATCGCACATCGGAAACTGCCTTTGTTTCTTAATCCGGGCTTTCTTAATATTTTCGCCTCTTGCGTGTTTTCTTGTAGTAGATGTAAAATTGAAATTTGTGAAAATAATGATTCCGAGAGCTCTTGACCTTGAGCCCTAAACTACCTGTCTTTGATGTCAGCGTTGTCTAGTACTCCTTTAACCATTTCTATGCAGGGGATAATTTTGGGCCTTGCCACTCTCTGGTGTAGGAATGAACAAGTTAACTCTGCAACCGATCCTTCAGACGACCTTGATGATCCTGTAGTAGCCATAAATCCCATTACTTTAGGATTCTCTTCCTCAAGTAGATTATATATGCCTTCCCAAGTGGGAATACCCGCGTCTCTGTTGCATGCGGTGTCTTTGTGCAAGGGCGCCTTTTCCTTATCTTCAGACATTAGAGCCTCGCCTATCTTCACCGTAGTTTCCTGTACACTTCTTTGTATAACCTATTATCCTTTTTTCCTGCAGTTTACAAGTGAGGTGAGAGTAATGATAAGAAACAATGACGGGAAAGCTCTAAATGTTGAATACTTGCAAAAGTATATCACCTCACATGAACTGGCTTTTCAATAAACACAAAATCTTATTTCCTTAACAACTAGCAACTACTTCATTAATTAGCATTAAAGTGCATAAGTAGTTCGTTTTAGGGAAAAAATCTTTTTCTTGAATAATGAGCCAGAAGAGTCTGCGATCGAGTGATTTTGCGATTTGCTTTACAATATCGCAGATCGTTGTATCGCAATATCGCAAGATCACAAGATCGTTTTGTTGTCCTATCGTAAGATTGCTTTGTCACATTATCGCAATTTCGCAGTATCATATGGTTGCAACATCGCATAATCGCAATATCACATTTTTTGTGTTAAGAAGTTTCTTACGAGGCGCGATTTTGCGATTTTGTGATATTTTAGAGTTTAGCTTGTAAGCAGGCATGTTGTTATCTTTTCTGGGATGCGATATTCTTTAAGGAGTGATTTTGTCTTCCCTCATCATAAAACTTAAGTTTTGAAGATTTCGCAAAGGTCTTTTATTAAGTTGATGATGGCAAGTTTTATTGAAAAGGAAATGCAATCATTAATTGATGTTTTGAATTTTTTGAATAAGGGTCCCCATTTATTTAGTATTAATAACATCACTAAATCAGAAGGGGGGTTGTTGGAGGCCACAACAGGTCCCAGGGAGGGAGAGGTGAGATCAAGGGTTGCTTGATGGCCTTTTCTGAAGATCTTTTCCTTTACCAAACTGTCAAATCAACCTGAAGCATGAAAAGCTGCTCTAACCATCAAAACAACCTAAGTAGCAAAGCAAGATCTCATTATAAATAACAGATTTTATTCTAAGAATGCAGAAAAGACACATAAACGTACACAAAGGAGGTACTGGCACTTCAATTAGGCCCAACCCCAAGAGTTACAGTCTCCTAAGGAATATCAGAGCCGGTGCAAAGCTGGATTCATCTTTATTGATCAAGAAATAATAGTTACATCCCAAAAATTGTCTGCAAGAAAAAGCTTGAAAATGTGTTGAAATGCAGAGCTAACCTACTGCCTAAAAATGACTAAAATCGAACTAAAAAATGACTAGCTTCTGACCAACCCCAATGAGGCCCTAAGCCCTATTATTTATACAAATTGAGGACCCCAATAGTCCTCCTAACATTTAGGGACTCGACTGCCAAAACTTGCAATTAACAACAACTTTACAAGCCCTTTCTCGGCTGCCTTTGTGATAATCGATGTGGTGGCCCTTGAACTCCGAGCTGCTGGTGGAGAATTCGAGGTAAGGACTCATAAATGAAGGGGATACCTTCCTACAAATCCTCTCCACGAATTTGGCTGCCTAGCGCTCATTTAAACCTTTGATTTTGTCTCCAAATTGACCAAAAAGACTGCATAAAGCACACATTAGACTTGTTGGCATAATGACTAACCCAATTCACTCTATTAGCATAAATATAATCAAAAACATGCAATAAACTAATGAGAATGGTGGATTAAGTCGAATTAGGTCGCTGAATGAGCCCATATAATTACTCATTTCTGGGGCTCATCACTACACTTATTGGATTTCAGCAACTTCATAGCACATGATAATTTTCCCCTGCTTCCATAACTTGGAGATCAGATCATGTGACAATGTTGACAAATGAATCCTTCAAGGTAGATTTATGATATAATCGAAGATTATGCCCGTTGGCAAACAATGGCACCTTGGAATTGTCTATGGTAATTGATATCATAGTCCCATTGTCAAAGACTATATCTACCTCATAAGGACCTAACCACTTGGTGCAAAGCTTCCCTTTGAAGTATTTGAATCGTGAGTCATATAGTAGACCCCAATCACCTTTTTGAAACATCTTATTTCTGATACAATTACCATGCCACTTAGCCCTCTATTGCTAGATGATGTCTGTTTACTGAATGGCAGTCACTCTCCTCGATTAAGTTCATTTAGCTAACTTAACCGATGTTTTTTGGAGCTGTAGTCAAATCCACGTTCACTTGCAATGTTGTTCCGAGTGTTTTTACTTCGAACTCAATGGGAAATAATGGGTTTTTTACCATACACCAATTTGTATGGTGAAATTCTAGTAGTATTTATCCATGTAGTTATATATGCCCATAGTTCTTTTGGAAGTTTATCATCCCAGTTCCTCTAGTAGTTAGCTACAATCTTAGTGAGAGTTCCTTCTATAACCTTATTAGTGCTCTCTACTTGACCATTTTCCTGAGGATGATATGGTGAAGTAATTTTGTGGTAGATCTTGAATTTCTCATCCAACTTTTGGATAAAATGAGATGTGAATTGCGGTCCTCCATCTGTCACTATTTCTTGAGGTACTCCAAAGCGAACAAAAACATCTTCAAATAAAAAGTCTAAAACAACTTGTTCAGTTGCCCTGGTTAGTGCCTTTGCTTCAATCCATTTTGTGATATAGTCTGTATAGACTAGAATGTAGGACTTCTATTGATATGAAGGATTAATTGGTCCTTCTAAGTATAAAGCCTACTTCTCAAATGGTTCCAAAACTACTTGAGGTTGTAATCACATTTCATCTGACCGAAGTGGTTGACCCATTCTCTGACAACTATCACATCCCTTTACAAATTTCTTTGCGTCCTAGAATATGGTAGGCCAATAATATCCAACCGAAAGCACTTTACACCCTTTCCTTTCATCAGTAAAGTGTCCTCCAAAAGGTTCCTCATAGAAGGCTTTGAGGATATCAAAAATAACATCCTCTCTCACATGACACCTGATATGATAATCTGGCCCTATGTAATAACGGTATCCCTTTACCCAAGAATATATTGCATTCTACTGAACAATTTTCTTCATTTCTCTCAAGGACAAATGTTGTGGAAATCTCCCTACAACAAGATACTTAACTATGTCTGCATATCATGGTGAGTGAGTTGAAATATATTCATCTAGAAAGGAATCCTCAACGAGAATGAAATCACTATTAATTGTCAACCTAGAAAGAAAATCAATCACTATTATCTTTTCTAGGTTTATCTAAGTTCCATAAGAGCTCCACTCACAACACAAGTGAGTGTCGGGCCAAGCAGTCACTGGTGGCCGAGCTAAAGTTTCCAGAATCAGATGCATGTTCCGACTCTAAGTCAAAAGTCGACAAGGGGAATGACAAAGGGAAGCAGATTATCGATGTGGAGCCCAACGCCACCATTGCCACCACAAAAATCCAGAAGGAGGAACCCGAAGATCCAGAGGAGGAGGAGCGTATCTTCCACTCCTAGATGTGGGTAAAGGGCTCCTCGCTACAGTTCATTATCGACAACGGGAGCCAAAAGAACCTCATTTCGGTAGAGGTCATCAAGCAGCTGGGCTTGCGGACCATAACACATCCACAAACATACACCATCGGGTGGCTTCACCAAGGATGGGATCTTCGCGTGAGCTAGCAATGTCACCTTCATACAATATCAAGCCCTTCACGGGTGAGGTATTGTGTGATATTTCTCCCCTTGAAGTTTGTGATATACTATTAGGACAACCATACTTGTGGAAGTGACATGTTGTGTATGAATCAAGGCCCCATGCTGTTATTATTACTTTGGGAGATAAGTTGTACAGGATATCGGAGGTAGCACTACCTACCACCATCTATTTCATTACTGCAAAATAATGCAGTAATCTCATTTCCAAAACTGGGAAATTTGTTTTCCTGATGGTACGCTCTCAAGGAAAGAATAATATGGTGGCCACGACCTCTAAACAGGTCCCCTCCACATGACAATTATAGATGGACAAGGTTGTGGAGGAGTACGAGGACTTCTTCACCTCCCTCGCAAGGTTTCCTCTACACTATCAGGTTAGGCACTCCATCGATCTGACCCCAGGTGCGCCACTATGCAATGGACCAATCTATCAGTGCTCCTTTATAGAGAATGATGAAATCAAGAGGCAGATTCAGGAGTTGCTATAGAAAGGTCACATCCATCCAAGTTCATTACCCTGTGGGAGCCCGATCGTGTTGGTACAGAAGAAAGATGGGACTTGGAGACTCTGTATTGACTATCGTGTGTTGAACAAGATCATTGTCCACAATAGGTACCCAATCCCATGGATTGATGACCTCTTGGACCAACTGAAGGGGGGAAATATTTTAGTAAGATTGATTTGAAGTCACGATATCACCAGGTACCAATCAAACCCTCCGATGTGTGGAAGACTGCCTTCAAATCCAAGGAGGGCCTTTTTGAATGGTTGGTTATGCCTTTCGGATTGACGAATACTCTTGCAACCTTGATGAGGCTAATGGATGACATCTTGCGGCCATTCACCAACTCATTTGTAGTGGTATACTTGGATGACATCCTGATCTTCAACCAAAGTTGGGAAGAGCACCTCCACCACATTCGACACATTCTCCAAACACTGTGGCAGCAAAAGTTATGTGCCAATTTGGAGAAATGAACTTTTGGCATGACCCAGGTTCAGTATCTGGGATACATTGTTGATGAACAGACGGTGCATGTGGATCCAGCCAAGATCCAAGTCATTCAATATTGGCCATCTCCAACATCTCTGACAGAGCTCCACATCTTTCTAGGTCTTGCCAACTTCTACCACAGGTTTGTGTTGGGAGTTTCTCATATCACTTGGCCCTTGAGTGAAGTCACCAAGGGAGGAGCGAAAGCAAAATTCTTCTAGTTTGAATCTCAATAGAAGGCATTCACAGAGTTGAAAGATCGCCTCTCCACGACACCAATGCTCGCATTACTAAACTTTCAACAACCATTTTAGGTCGAGATAAATGCCTCTGACTATACTATTGGGGCAGTCCTTACTCAACATGTGCATCTAGTGGCATATCACAATGAGAGACTTTCAGACTTCCGGAAGTATCCCACTTATGACAAAGAGATGTATTCCATTGTGCAGGCCTGCCGACAATGGAAGCATTACATTTTGGGGAAGGAAACAATCATCCACATAGACCACTGACACCTGCAGTTCATACAGACCTAAGGGAAATTGCAGAATGATTTCCATCAGAAGCGGTCCACATACCTGCAACATTTCCAGTTGAATATCAAGTATAAGAAGGGTAGCACCAATAATGTTGCACATTGGCTCAGTCAACCATCGATCATGGCATTAACCACTGTGCTCAACTCTTGTGGGCACAAGACTTCTCATTGGCCACTTCTCTACAAAAGTGACCCAGAATTCGGCCACACATACCAGACACTCTTGGAGGGTCAGCATCTTCCAGATTTTCACTTCCAGGATGCCCTGTTATGCCACCTAGGTCACCTTTGTGTTCCTTCAAGTGAGCGTGCCAATATGATTTGGGAAGCATGCTATAGTCAAGCTGCTAGACATTTTAGGGTCAAGAAAATGGTGGCAGTACTACAAAAGTATTTCTATTGGTCGAATCTTCGATAGGATTTTGGGAAGTACATCAGATCATGCACTGCCTGAACCATTGCCAAACCAACCATCAAGAAGCAAAGCCTCTATAGCCCACTGCCTACCCCTCATCGACCTTGGGAATCCATCTCCATGGATTACATGTGAGGCCTTCCTTCCACTAAGCATGGAAACCACTGTGTTTTTGTGGTTGTCGATAGGTTATCGAAGATGGCCATTATGGCTACCCGCAAGAAGAATATCACAGCAGAAGCCACTGCTAAACTCTTCTTTGAACGAGTGTCGGTACACTTTGGGATCCCACAATCTATCATCTCAGATTAGGACAACAAGTTCCTTAGTACATTTTGGTCCAGTCTCTGGTCAATGCTCGACACCAAATTCATTAAGTCCATAGCCTTCCATCCTCAAACTAATGGCCAGATAGAGGTTGTCAACAGGATGATCGTACACATTCTGTGCATGTACAACTCAAAGCATCCATGCACATGGGACAAGAGCCTCCCCTATGTTTAGCATAGCTACAACCAAGCTCTCTGAAGCTCGACTGGGAACAACCCTCTTCAGGTGGGCTTGGGATTCCAGCCACAATGTCCCATTGATGTGGCCATCCCATTTGTAGCTTCATGCAGATTTTCCTCATGTCCAGTCTGAAACAGATAAGGCAAACAGCTTCATTGAGCACATCCAACATATTCTCCAGTAGGTCCATAAAATTCTAGAGAAATCAAATGCCAAGTACAAGAAACGACATGATCAACATCGAGTGCCACACAAGTTTCAAGTGGGCAACAAAGTCTAGTTGTACTTGGAAAAGGAACACCGTATCGGAGCCTATCAGAAACTTAGACCACTTTGATATGGTCCTTACACCATTACCAAGGTTGTGGGAGACAATGCATTTGAGCTCAGCATTCCCCTATTCCTTGGCTTGCACCTAGTGTTCAATGTGGACCACCTTCGACCATACTTTCCACCATTACTAGACACATTCAACATTGCAAAATAGCTCACACCCACAGAGTTAAATCCAGATTGCATGGAACAAACCGCAACTGATCGGATCATGGACACATAGATCAAGCACACTCGCTAGAAAAATATCCAACTATATCAAGTTTCCAAAGTATGCCAACTCCTTCACCAAGGCAAGTGGCTCACCTGGGACCATGTTCAGTAGAAGTTTCCCCATCTCATGGAGGAACTCAAAGCAATGGGGACCATTGCTTCCTAAGGGGGGATGAATTATCCACATGGATATTGGTGGCCACCTGTCAACTCCACTTGGAACCCCATCATTATTTCTTTAATCTTTTCAATTTCCTTAATTGTAGCACAATTTACTATTTTTAGTAGTTTTTCGGGTCCTTGACTTTTGGAGTTGTTTTGAGGCCTTAAAAAACATTTTTTGGGAAAACTAGGAGCAACATGGGCCCATGGACCATTTTTTTCATCTCAAAAGTTGTAGTTCTCTGATAGATCTTTCTAAGGAGATACTGTGTGTGTCAAACGAAGATCATATGCCAAAGTTATGACCCCGGGAAGTTGATGTACCAATTTACCCAAGCAGGGCCCACAGTTTGGCGTTTCATCTTCTAGGGTTAGGTTTTTCGATGTTTAGGGTCTTCCATTGTTTCTCAACAATAAATAGGCCTGAAGCCTCATTGTAACACAGTTTAGAGGCATGTAGCCGTCAGATCTCTTCTCAGAGATAAGCTACCATCACCCTAGTTGGTTTATTTCCATTACTGTTTGTAAGCATATTTCAGTGTTTTGCATTAATGAAATGAAGTATTATTTCCGTTGCATCTTTGTGTTTATGGTTATCTCTATAATTTGTTGTTTTCTTGTTTAAATCTGGATCATCACTTGACTTACTTCTATATCTTAAAAGTTTTCCTTTGATAATCATGAACAGGGAACCATAATAATTGAATGAGCACTCTCTTTCACTCTTGCTATGTCATTTGATAATTCCATAGTTGTTAGCATAAACTGTCTAAAATTTGTTATAAGAGAAAAGGAGATTCTATATCCTCTAATCATACTTTTTCTCAAGATATTAACCTTCTAAATATAGTTTGCTAATTAAGAACTTATTCTAATGACAGTTCAAGCATAAATTTTACTTTGTCATTAAGTTTAATCTTCACAATCTAGTATTAATGCTAGGAAGAAACTAACTATAATACTTATTTCTTCCACCTATAATTTCCAATAAATCTAGAAATCCTCTCCTCCCAGCCATGAACATGGATATTACATCCAGGCTCTCCCCCAAGCACTTTCTCTACTAGAATAATTTCCAATTACAGTCAGTGCCTTGGGCCTCAGGAGTTCACTGTCCAGCCTCAAGTCTTGCACTTAATTTGACTGTCAATGAGCAATTTCCCACTGGTCACCTTTCCCCAGCTCTTGGATAATCTCTTTCCTGCATCTCTTCCCCCTATATTTCCCCTTCCCAAGGAAACAATTTGGTAACAATTTGTTATCTGAATTTCCATTCTTAGTAATAACACAATAGAAAATAAATGTAGTAAATCATAAAATTGAATTAAATAACTATAGTAAATCCTTCCAAGGATCCAGGGGTGTTACATCTCGCCCCCATGTGAGGAGAACTGTCCTTGGTGTTCTTTCTAGTTTAAGAAAATAACACTGGATAAGCTTCTCACACAAATTCTTCCTCTTCCTAGGTTGCCTCGTTCGAGCCAAAGTGCTTCCATTACACTTTAACCTAGGTGATGACTCACCTCTGCAAGGTGGTTTCTCTCCGATCAAGAATATGAAAAGGTTCTGCCAGAAACTCTCCTTCCGGTTCGACCTACACATACAATAATCTTAATCATATTCCTTCAAAACAGCTGACAAAATATATATAATCCTTTAACTTAGCTGAATATTTTCTCAGTTTAGTATATGTTGTTGGTTTAACACATATTTCTTTAACAACGAAACATGAAAAACTTCGTGGACCCAAATGTGCCTTAGCAATGCAATTTTATAGGCTACTGGTCTAATTCGTTCCAAGAACTGAAAGGGTCCACAGTATTGGGGTGTTAATTTAGCACAACCCCTCCACTGTAAGGAACTTTTTCGGGGCTTTACTCTTAGATAAACATGATCTCCTGGATAAAATTCTTTGTACATCCTTTTTTTATCTGCATACATTTTCTACCTATCTTGGGCAGTCCTTAGATTCTGTCAAACTTTCTTAATGGCTTCCTCCATTTTTGCTAGCATGTTGGGACCCAATGCTAGCTTATTAACAAGGTTATTCAATTCCATAGGTACCCTACACTTTCTTCCATATAATACCTCAAAGGTGCTCATGCCCAGTGATTCATGATGTCCATTATTGTATGCAAATTCCATGAGACGGAGGTAATCCTCCTACTTATGTGGTTGTTTCATTACAAACATGCATAGCATGTCTTCGAGTACTTGATTCACCCGTTCAGTTTGTCCTTTAGTTTGGGGATGGTAAGCCATGCTAAATTGGATCTGGGTACCCAATCCTAAAAAGAGTTATTTCCAGAATGTGGATGTGAATTTCAAATTCCTATCTAAAATTACCACCTTGGGTATACTGTGCAGTCAAAAGATTTCCTTCATAAATATGTCCACAATTTCCACAGTTTTGTATGTGGATTTCACAGGTATAAAATGTGCGGTTTTTCTCAATTTCTCTACTACAACCATAATTGAGTCATGTTGTTTCCTGGTGTGGGCTAAACCTGTGATGAAGTCCAATGATATGGTCTCCCATTTCCATTTTGGAATGGGCAGTGGTTGTAACAAACCAGCGGGATGTTGATGCTCTCCCTTAACCGACTGAAACTCCAAACATTTGGATAAATATTCTATGACATCCTTCCTTAATCTGGGCCAAAAATACCCTTTCTTGATAGATTCTAATAATTTTTGGTAACCTGGGTAGCCCACATAAGGTTTCCAATGAAATTCATCCATTATTGATTGTTTAACAACACTTTGGTTAGGAATATAAATTCTATTTTTGAAAGTAAGGATGTAATCTAGACTTATGTCGAAATTCAATTTTTCTCCTGTTAACAAAGCTTCTTTTGTTTTCTACCAAAGAAAAGTATATTATGTACCCTTGACCGATGCCTCCTTTATAATTTCTAGAATGTTTGAGCATGTTTGACTAATTTGAACCTCATAGATGCAATGTACCTTCCTACTTAGTGCATTACCCACTTGATTTTCCTTCCCTCTTAGATTCTTCATGTAAAAGTCAAACTCACTTAAAAATGTCATCCATTTGGCCTGTCGGACATTAAGACCAGACTGGTTGAAGAAATTGGTAAGGTTGCTATGATATGTTACAGCAGAAATTTCCTCCCCCAGCAGGTAATGTCTCAACATTTTGAGTGCATGCACTACCTATATTAATTCAAGGTCATAAGCAAAGTATCACTGCTCATATTCCTTCAATTTCTATGATTCGTAAGCTATAACTTTACCTTCTTGTGTCAGCACTCCGCCAACACCTTCCTTACTTGTATTTGTGCATACCACAAAGGAATTTTCTGGATCTGCCACTTTTAGCACGGGCGCAGTGGTAAGTAGGCATTTTAATCTTTCAAGGCTTTGTTGGAATCCTGCTTTCCATTGAAAGGTGTGTCCCCTCCTTTGTAAAGAAGTCATTGGAAAGGCAGTTTTTGAAAACTCTTCAATGAACATACAATTGTACCCGGCTAAACCCAAGAAGGATCTAATATCAACGACATTCTTTGGAGTGGTCCATTCCATAATGGTTTTGATCTTCCCCGAGTCTACCGCTATCCCTTCTGTTGATATAACATGTCCCAGGTATTGGAGCTGATCTTTGAAAAAATCACATTTGCTAAATTTAGAAAATAATTGATTCTCTCGTAAAGTTTGCAGCACAATTCTCAAGTCTTTTTCATGTTCCTCCTGATTCTTAGAGTATATCAAAATGTCGTCAATAAAAATTAACACAAACTTATCAAGATAGGGCTGGAAAATATCATGCATTAAACTCATAAAGGTAGCTAGGGAATTTGTGAGGCCAAATGGAAATACTATGAACTCGTAATGACCATAACAAGTTCGAAATGGTGTTTTATAGATGTCCTCCTCCTTTATCCTTATCTGGTGTAGCCAGATCTTAAATCAATCTTTGAGAAAACCTTGGCTCGCTACACTTGATCGAATAGATCATCAATATGTGGCAAGGGATACTTATTCTTGATGGTCAACTTGTTTAACTCATGAAAATCAATGCACAATATCAATGTTCCATCTTTCTTTCATATAAATAGGATAGGAGCTGCCCAAGGGGACACATTGGATCGGATTTACTTTTTATCCAGAAGCCCCTAAAGTTGTATTTTGAGTTCTGTCAACTTAGGTATGATCATGCGGTAAGCGGCTTTGGACATAGGGGTTGCACCCAGGATAATTTCAATAGTGAAGTCAATATCTTACTTGGATGTCAAACCGAGTATAGATTCGGGAAATACATCAAAAAATTCCTGAATGACATGAATATTTTCCAAGGAGGTCATTTTATTCTTGGAGTTGGTAAATCCCACTTGAACAACATCTATTTGACAGCCATTCCTAATACACTTTCCTAGCTAACTAGCAGTAATGGGGTGTAGCTTGGTGTTAGACTTGATTCCTTGTTGTTCCCTCCTTTGTCCTAATTTGAAAATAAAACTAATATTTTTTTGCTTGCAATCAACCAAGGACCATCATTTTTCTAACCAATATGTTGTGATTAAAACGTCATATGAACCAAAAGGAAGAATGTTGAGGTTCACGTGAATGGGTTGTCAGGAAATGATTATGGGACACTGATCCGTTTTGGTGACTACCCTTCTTTTTGCCCCAGTGGCTAGTTGAACTAGCCAAGATTTTGGGAATTCATTGGTTTGTAGTTGACACTTTTCTACCACCTTAGGACTAACATAACTTAAACTAGCACCGAGATCAAATAAAACTGAAACAAGTTGCTTAGCAATCATACCTTCACATTCAATCATGGTGGGATGATACTCTGCTTGATGATCATCCAAGGCAACATTAATTATGGGTATATTCCTCGCCACTTCTCCAAAAATGGAAGCTTCTTGGATGTTTGCAAGTTGTTTTGTCCTTTCCTTGTGCGGACAGTTTTTGTAGTAATGGGGTTCTCTGCATCCCCAACATTGTAGCGGAGGTTTTGACTACTGGTCATTATTGAATTTATTAACCCCTTCTAACTAGAGATTTTCAAAACAGACAACCTTGGGTTGGTTCCTTGCCGGAAATTTATGGAGAGACTTTTGCTGTAAATTTCTGTTATTAACATTTTTTGGATGTTTACTTGGAATCAGATTCCTTCCCTTCTTAATCGTCCCTCCTTTAGACCCTTCATTTTTTTGTTTCATTTGTTGGTAACATGTGCGAGCTTTCCGTACTGCATCATCCATTATTTTGGGGTAGTCAAACTCAAGTTTCTCCTTCATGAAATTGGGTAAGCTACTAATGAAATGCTGAATCTTGGCTTTCTCTTCCTGCATATAAGGCACATAGCGCAAAAGCGAGGTGAATCAAGCTACATAGTCATCCATAGTCAAGGCCCCCAATCTTAATTCATGAAATTCCTTTGCTTTTTCATCATACTAACGCTCAATTAGATACTTATCTTTAAAGGATGTAATCCAGACTTATGTCGAAATTTGATTTTTCTCCTCTTAACATAGCTTCTTTTGTTTGCTACCAAAGAAAAGTATATTATGTACCCTTGACCGATGCCTACTTTATAATTTCTAGAATGTTTGAGCATGTTTAACTAATTTGAACCTCATAGATGCAATGTACCTTCCTACTTAGTGCATTACCCACTTGATTTTCCTTCCCTCTTAGATGCTTCATGTAAAAGTCAAACTCACTTAAAAATGTCATCCATCTGGCCTGTCAGACATTAAGGCCAAACTGGTTGAAGAAATTGGTAAGGTTGCTATGACATGTTAGCAGCAGAAATTTCCTCCCCAGCAGGCAATGTCTCCACATTTTGAGTGCATCACTGCCTCTATTAATTCAAGGTCATAAGCGAAGTATCACTGCTCATATTCCTTCAATTTCTTTGATTCGTAAGCTATAACTTTACCTTCTTGTGTCAGCACTCCGCCAACACCTTCCTTACTTGTATTTGTGCATACCACAAAGGAATCTTCCGGATCTGCCACTTTTAGCATGGGCGCAGTGGTAAGTAGGTGTTTTAATCTTTCAAATCTTTGTTGGCATCCTACTTTCCATTGAAAGGTGCGTCCCCTCCTTTGTAAAGAAGTCATTAGAACGGCAATTTTTGAAAACTCTTCAATGAACATACAATTGTACCCAGCTAAACCCAAGAGCGATCTAATATCAACGACATTTTTTGGAGCAGTCCATTCCATAATGGTTTTGATCTTCCCCGAGTCTACCGCTATCCCTTCTGCTGATATAACATGTCCCAAGTATTGGATCTGATCTTTGAAAAAATCACATTTGCTAAATTTATCAAATAATTGATTCTCTCATTAAGTTTTCAGCACAATTCTCAAGTGTTTTTCATGTTCCTCTTGATTCTTAGAGTATATCAAAATGTTGTCAATAAAAATTAACAAAAACTTATCAAGATAGGGCTGGAAAATAACATGCATCAAACTCATAAAGGTAGCTAGGGCATTTGTGAGGCCAAATGGAAATACTATGATCTCGTAATGACCATAACAAGTTCGGAATGGTGTTTTATAGATGTCCTCCTCCTTTATCCTTATCTGGTGTAGCCAAATCTTAAATCAATTTTTGAGAAAACCTTCGCTCCCTACACTTGATCGAGTAGATCATCAATATGTGGCAAGGGGTACTTATTCTTGATGGTCAACTTGTTTAACTGATGATAATCGATGCACAATCTCAATGTTCCATCTTTCTTTCATATAAATAGGACAGGAGCTGCCCAAGGGGACACATTGGATCGGATGTACTTTTTATCCAGAAGCCCCTAAAGTTGTATTTTGAGTTCTGTCAACTTAGGTATGATCATGTGGTAAGCGGCTTTGGACACAGGGGCTGCACCCAAGATAATTTCAATAGTGAAGTCAATATCTCGCTTGGATGTCAAACCGAGTATAGATTTGGGAAATACGTCAGAAAATTCCTGAATGACATGAATATTTTCCAAGGAGGTCATTTTATTCTTGGAGTTGGTAAATCCCACTTGAACAACATATATTTGACAGCCATTCCTAATACACTTTCCTAGCTAACTAGCAGCAATGGGGTGTAGCCTGGTGTTAGACTTGATTCCTTGTTGTTCCCTCCCTTATCCTAATTCAAAAATAAAGCTAATGGTTTTTTGCTTGCAATCAACCAAGGACCATCATTTTTCTAACCAATCTGTTGTGATTAAAACGTCATATGAACCAAAAGGAAGAATGTTGAGGTTCACGTGAATAAGTTGTCAAGAAATGATTATGCGACACTGATCCGTTTTGGTGTCTACCCTTCTTTTTGCCCTAGTGGCTAGTTAAACTAGCCAAGATTTTGGGAATTCATTGGTTTGTAGTTGACACTTTTCTACCACTTTAGGACTAACATAACTTAAATTAGCACCGAGATCAAATAAAACTGAAATAGGTTGCTTAGTAATCATACCTTCACATTTAATCATGGCGGGATGATACTCTGCTTGATGATCATCCAAGGCAACGTTAATTATGGGTATATTCCTCGCCACTTCTCCAAAAATGGAAGCTTCTTGGATGTTTGCAAGTTGTTTTGTCCTTTCCTTGTGCGGACAGTTTTTGTAGTAATGGGGTTCTCTATATCCCCAACATTGTAGTGGAGGTTTTGACTACTGATCATTATTGAATTTATTAACCCCTTCTAACTATCGATTTTCAAAATAGACAACCTTGGGTTCGTTCCTTGCCGGAAATTTATGGAGAGACTTTTGCTGTAAATTTTTGTTATTAACATTTTTTGGATGTTTACCTGGAATCAGATTCCTTCCCTTCTTAATCATCCCTCCTTTAGACCCTTCATTTTTTGTTTCATTTGTTGGTAACATATGCGAGCTTTCCGTACTGCATCATCCATTATTTTGGGGTAGTCAAACTCAAGTTTCTGCTTCATGAAATTGGGTAAGCTACTAATGAAACGCTGAATCTTGGCTTTCTCTTCCTGCATATAAGGCACATAGCGCAAAAGCAAGGTGAATCAAGCTACATAATCATCCATAGTCAAGGCCCCTAATCTTAATTTATGAAATTCCTTTGCTTTTTCATCATACTAACGCTCAGTTAGATACTTATCTTTAAAATGTTTTTGGAATTCGTTCCATGTAACCTATTCCTCGTTAATTTTTCTTACTATTTTTATTTCTTCCCACCACAGGGTTGCCTTCCCTCTTAACTGATAGACTGCCAACTGCGCCTTCAACTTTTCTGTGTATTTGTAAATCTAAAAATACTTACCCATATCAATTAACCAAGTTTTCATTGCTTCTTCAGATTCCCCTTCAAAAAGTGATGGTTTAATCTTTTGAATTCTCCTTACAGTTCTGAGTTTTGTCTTTTTGTTTTGCACTGGTCAGATACATTATCTAATCGTCCTTCTTCGTCCTCTCTATGTCTCTCGGCTGACTCGGCATTTTCCTCACCAAGCTGAGCTATTGGGGTCTTTTCTCTGTCCTCAGCACTAGGGTCTGGGTGTCTTTGATTTTGTCGATTAGGCAAACTTACGAGAATACTTTCTTGTTCCAAGCGTAATTGTTCATTATCTGTTCTTAAATTTTTCATCTCAGCGCGTAACTACTGAACAGTTTCGAGTAAAACTACATTATCCTGACAAGTTTCCCCACCCAACTATATCCAAATGTTAGGGTTAGCATTCACATAAGCTAGTTCCGAAGTATTAGGCAGCCCTGAACTTCTCTGCATTATGTCCTTTGTATAGAGACTACCTCTGCGTGTTCACATATAAGTTTTATTTAGTTAGATTTTAAGAAATCAAGTCATTGTATGCACATACATATATTTATTTGTCCCAAAGAGTCTCAGTGTATGAACGTGAGCTCTCATACCACTTGTAACAACTATATCCTAACTTACAAATTATATATAAAAAATATATGTATAATTACATTGTAATTATGTCCATCTCGAACTTTGGTTTATGATGTAAAATATGCCTATCTTTGGACTTTAGCTTTGGGCTCATTATATATATACGGAGTATTGATTACGTTTATTATTAAGTCCGTAGACTTAACATTATCAAAGGTTTATAATGACAATAATAATTCACACGGATTACATTAAAGGTGAATGGATTGCTTTTTAATACATATGATACACAAGGTGATCCCTCTGTCCTTGCCCATGTGTTGATTTGTTGTCCTTTGTACCCGGGAACACGCGGCAAAGATCTATGGCACGAGACTGTATGCCCTGGCGCCATCTGTTTGGTATTGCATTCATTGATCTAGTTCTCGTGATGTGACAGCAGAGAAGCCTTAGGGTTTCATTCCCTAACTAACTCCTCGCTCTCGGCATCGTTGTGGCTCATTGTTACCACTGCTCTGCGAGGGTTTGCACTGTTCAAGATTTCATTTTATCTGCGTTATCTTCTGACAGCGATGATGGCGATGGAATCAATTTAAATGGAACTAGGTGAACCCACCGGGTTGATGATCTATTTTCTTGTTACCTGTACCGTAAGATTGCTATAGAGCTAGGTTTCGATCTGCCGCAACGTTTAACGCTTTGCCTTCACTGCACAGGAATGTGCCATGGCATCTTCCACGCTGCAGGTGATAACCAGTTCCAAAACTTAGCTGCAGAAGGTAAGTTTTTAAAAGCTTTCTGTTTCTCAGCTTGAATGGTTTTATTCCTCGTTTCAATCTATATCACTTATGTTGGTTCGCTGACTAGCAAACACGAGAGGTGCCTCACGTGGAAACCTTCCACTCTCAGGTAAGAACTCCCCGTTTGTTCATGTCCCATTTGTTCATGTGTTCTGAGGCTTTACAATATTCTCCACAATGGTTTACTGGTTTAATGTCTCATATTTCATGTCAAGTATACACACAGTGCTATTCGATTATTTGTTTTGGTAATGGCCACTACCCGACAGAGCTTAAGTGCTTACGACGACACTATTGACTCTTCTAGGTTGGATTCTTTACTCCTGGCATGAATTAAGTTATGAGAACCACCACTCGTATGGTAGAGAACAGAGACTCAGTCACTTGTTGAACTTCTAGCTAACCAAAACAACTCGAGTTTATGGCTCTATTTTGAATTTGTAATTAATTAGTTAAGCCTAGATGTTTAAAGGAATATTCTGTAAGGCATTTTGTAGTTTTGAGGAAAACTCCCATTCTAAAGTCGACAAAGGGTTTTATGAGTTTTTCTTTCCACTGAAAGGTTATAGTTTCTTTTGCTATGCGTCCACTTAAGTGAACCAGTTTATGTCGACTCATGCAAAATGTGTAATTTATTGTATTAACGTCTACAGAACTTATTCAGTATGTTTTATATGTTTGAGAAGGAAACAAATTTATCTTATTCTGCTTCTTGGTTGCATTCTGGGCCGAGAAGACCTTTCTTTTATTTATGCAAGTATTTATTGTGTTTGATGGACCATTTCCAAAGGAATTCGATCGGAACTTAGTTTAAGATAATTATAGTTTCTTAAACAAATACCTTGTTATAATTTCATGCTTGTCATGGTCGAATTGTGGTGTCCTGAACTTGCATCCAAACAATTATATAAATACTCCCTTTACATTCTTATCATTCTTAACAGAGTCTATAAGGTTACACAGGTCATTCTATAGATTCCCTAATAAAGTGCATTTCACTAGACTTACTTCTACGTCTTAAAAGTTTGCCTTTGATAATCATGAACAGGGAAACATAATAATTGAACGAGCACTCTCTTTCACTCTTGCTGTGTCATTTGATAATTCCATAGTTATTAGCATAAACTGTATAAAATTTGATATAAGAGAAAAGGTGTTTCTATATCCTGTAATCATACTATTTCTCAAAATATTAACCTTCTAAATATAATTTGCTAATTAAGAACTTATTCTAATGACAATTCAAGCATAACAAATTTTACTCTGTAATTAAGTTTAATCTTCACAGTTTAGCATTAATTTCTGTACTAGAATAATTTCCAATTACAATTAGTAACTTATTCCACTTACAGTCAGTAACTTCGGCCTATTACAATCAGTAACTTGGGCGTAAGTACTTCACTATCCACCCTCAAGTCCTAGTAGAAAACTTATTGCTACAGAACACATGGGAATTGTACTTATTACAACATTAATATCATATCATATTGTAATCTAAAATCAACAATAAAAGATAAAACATAAAACATATAACATAAAACATATGCATTTATGATACTGATTAACCGCAAAAGGATTTCCTAATCATATAAACAACATGCACAATCACACATTGGCATTACCGAATAAGGTAAGATCTCCGTCTTGCAGAGCAGGTACCTGCCCAAAAGGCTGGAAAAAGCACAAACACAAAAATTGTAAAAGCACGTAGGAATAGAATATCAGTATGGGCATGAATGAAAAAATTCATATAAAACAAGGAACCAGAATGCATGGAAAGATTCAAAAGAAATTGAAATGGGTTACGTTGATCGAGAGAAAGGGAGACTGCTTGTGATGACCCGCCATGAGATTTACAGGGATCAACTCGTAGCCCACCTCCTTCTCGTTCAAACAGGCCAGCACCGTTGCTGTGCACGATGAGAATGGAACGCCGTGGACCTTGATCAACTCCATTATGAAATATACACCAACGAAAAGGAAGGAAAGGCAGTCTGCGGTTGAACGGAGATGGAGACTCACTCGGAAACCAGCAAAGACCACAACAATTACAGTAATGATTGCCGGATCCTCGCATCTATTTATACACATTCAGTAGCACTATTACAGTGTTTCAATGACGTGTAGAGTGAAGAAACTGGATGTGTGGTAAGACTTTACTGATGTGTGGTAAGAATGATGTCATCCGATAGTGTTGCAGGAGTGGTGGTTTCACTGATGACGTGCATTAATGGGAATGGTGGTGGTTTCCCTGGAGACGTGGCATAACCGTTAACATATGATGGGGTTTCGGATAAGTCAATAGCTAGAGCTGCAATGGAGTAAAGGGAATGTGGCCAAAGCATATTCTTGTGAATTATATACTCATCGGTGCAGTTGAACGAGGAAGAGTAGCTGCGGGAATGTGGCCAAAGCATATTCTTGTGAATTATATACTCATCGGTGCAGTTGAACGAGGAAGAGTAGCTGCACTTACATCGTTTTGAAATAGATTGCAAATTTTAGAATTTTCCAAAAGAGTACAGCAAAGAGGAAAGCGAGGTGAATTCGTTTTTTAGAATTTTCCAAAAGAGTACAGCAAAGAGGAAAGCGACGTGAATTCTTTTTTAGGAATGGCAATCTAGTGAAATTTATGTTTTTATTAAAAAGAAAAAGAAATTATTTTAATATTTACGATGTTAAAGATAGCTTATGGGACATATTGTTTTTTCATCTGCTTGATGTTTTCATCCATTTTTCTGTGAAGCTTCACAATAAATTCTTTGAACTTCTCGAGCTAAATAGATTATCCCAAGAGCTAGCTGCCAATATATCTGCATAACTTTCTTTGTTGTCTTTGAAGGCCTCACATTCTAAAATGAAATGTTTTTCTGTTTCCACTTTTCCGGAAGAACAAAAAATGCATACCCTTTCCTCCCGCACTTCCTGTGGCTTTTTCCAAGCCCCGTGTTTCACAACGGTGTTGAATGAGAATTAGTCCTTAACTGAGCAATAAGAATTTTGGCTCTCCAAGAGATATTGGCCTCTATGTATGCTTTTGGTTGGTGATTATGAGTGAGATTAAACACTTCAATATAGTAGTTTTTCTTTCTTCAATTGGTCCTTAATGTATTGGGTAGTGTATATGAAGATATTGGGTATATGAGTATTTATGCCTAATGGGTATATGAGTATTTAGCCTCTATTATTAATGTATGAATAGTGTATATTAATTTTTGGATTTTATATTTTTTTAAATGTGAAAGTTGGTATATATTGCCCTAATGTATTAATGAAGTTTTTTTTCTAACGGTAAAAAGTCACGTTTTTGTTATGCATTTTCAATAATAAAAAGTATAGATTTTCAACAATATAGAAATTTCTAGATAGTTATTATTCATAACTATGTAATAAATCAATATCTATTTTACTAAAACATTTTAATATCAACTTTTTATATATTAATATAAAATATAATACTTTTTATATATTTATATAAGAAATTAAATTTTTTTATTATATAATATAAAAAAATTGCACCTATCTAAACATTTCAAAATATTGCTATTTAATATAAAAAAAATATATAATTCTTTTCTTACTCCATATAAAATAACCATTAACATAAAATTAATATATATTAATTAACATAAAATTAATATAGTTTTATGTAAACTTTAAATTTATCATTAATAATTTTTTTTAAGATAAGAAAAATCAATTAAAAAAAATGAGCTTTTCACAAATCTGATATATCTAAATGAAGATAAATTAATCTTAGATTATTTTTAAAATGAGAATTATAGTTTAAAACCATAAATATCATGTAAGATTAACCAAGGCCTTAAATCACATGGAATATATCCCATTCAGTTCCTTCACAGCTGGATGTTGTGGCACAATCTGCACTGAATATCTTAACCCAGGTGATGGAGATAGGAGGTTAACTGCATAATGCATGCAAGTAGGCAAAAAAAGATCTGTTGGTAGGTACGAATGAGGTGTATCCGTGTATTTAATGCCTTATAGCACGTTGAATACTTGTTGTCGTATAGTTTAACCTAACCGTGTGCCACAGGCGCATCTCTGCAGAGAGATATTCATCGTGACTTTGGAAGAGACATACAACGTAAGCAGGTATTGTGAATATGAAGTGACAGATCCGTGGGACCCGGAAATGAATTTCATCGATTACGTCGATGTATTGAGATTTCCGAGATCGTGTTGATGCCGAACACAGATTAAGATTTTCTGTATATGTCGCTCGAGTTCAGATTTCGGGATCTAGTAGGTAACGAAAACAAATCATTGATTCGTCTGCAGTGACTCAAAGTAATTAGGTCAAAGTAAGTAAAGCATCAGTTTTATGGGATCCAGTTTATATTATGGTAAGTCACTAGTGTTAAAATCTTTGCAGGCCTTATCCTATATACCTTAGTACAGAAAGATACAAACAATATGAATGCAAGACTCATCTCTTTAGATATCCCCTGCATCTCCGACAATTTCAACTTTAGGAATATAAATAATGTAAATGCTATCACTCCACTCCATCAACACATTGTTTATGGAATTTGTAAACTCCGTGTTGTCGGAGGTATATAAGCATATCATCTTTTGCTCACGCATTGCCCTTTTCACCTTTTCATCCTCAACCACAACACAAGCAAAAGTGTTGGAAATAAGGATAAAAATAAAATAATGTTAAATACAAAAGTGTTGAAAATAAAAAATAAAAAATAAAAATGTTAAAATAAAAATCAATGACAGAATCATTTGAAACGAGCAAATAATCACTGACCTGCTCCAAATGCTTGAAAAGAAACAATACATTAGGCATACTCTTCATTTCTCTCCCTTCTTTTTCCATCAATTCCTCGTATTTTTCCTCCGTGAAGGGATAAGCTTCTGTCCCCCATGCGTTTACCATGCGCAATAGCCCCCCATTGCTTTCTGCCATTGTCCCGTTGCTTTCTATTATCCTCATTCTGTTCCGGTGCCACGTGTTCCAGTTCCCCATGTCGCATTCTTCAAATAGCGGTGGACTCCCTTCCATGAGAAAATACTTAGTTGCATTCGTCAGCTGCCACGGACCTTGGATGACCAACTGCATGATACATCTCCACTAGAGAGAGAAGAGGAATATCATAACAGATGTCGGCCGGCCTACAATTTTCACTCCCACCTACAATTTTCACATGAACAAAAACAAAATAAAGGGTAGTTAAAATTTGTTTGTAAGATAAATATTTGTAAGATATTTGAATTATCAACAAAATATACAACTTAATACCTGAGTTAATGCACCACTCTTCTCCACTTGGGAAGAGCTCTCTTAACAACTCTATATGATTCTCTCGGGGGCTTTCTACTAGTTGCTTCAATTTCGGGTATTTTCCGCATTTCTTCACCACAAATTCCTAGTCGGTTGATATATCTTTCCAACACGAAAGGTATTTATAACCTTTTTCGTCACTGACAACCTTCGCACTCATCAAAAACCTGTAGGTCAAGAGCCAATCAGGACTATACACCTCAGCTGCTACGAACAGTTTTCGAAACAATGCTTGAGCTTTCGCGTTAGCAGGAGCATGGCCCACAATTTTATTCGCCACTTTCTTAGGAAGTTCATTAAAATGTTTGCAAATAGTCTTTACCCTTGTTAGATATTGAATAGAAAAATAATCCATTTATCTAAATAATATATCAGAGAAAAATCAATCTAGCAGAGCCATATTGTGATTGAGATAGTATACGAGTGAGTAAAATTTGGACTACTATATACGAGATAGTATATAGTAGTCCAGCTATAATATATAGTAGTAGTCCATAGTTGTAGCTCACAATTAGCATCCACCCTTATTTGAAAATATAATTGTGCTTTTCGTGGAAGTAATTGAACATATTCAAGGAGAAACGATAAGGGCAGGGTGGAAGCCAACGAACATAAATACAACGAGCAGTATAGAGCCAAAAAACCAAGTAAAATATAATCTATGAACAAAATCAACAGACAAGAAAATCAAGTAAAATATAATCATGAACAGAGTAAAATAAATCACTCTCGGAGTATCCTCAATATTTTTAGTAAATTTGCAATGCACAGGAAACTTAAATATTTTTTATCATCTGTAATTTGAATGTGTATCAGATTATAATAGAATGTGTATCAGATTATAATAGCATAAAAGTAAATCCGGGTGAACACAAATTTGACCTCTGAGCCTTTAAGAAGGATATAGCCACGAACACATATTTAGGAAACCTCTAATAGAAGCTTTTACTCGTATAATTATATGATGCTCCCGAAGAAAAAACCCATTCTTAACGTCATTATTTCTTACAGTTTGGATGCAAGTAACGCTATCATTCCTTATAGTCATTTTTCCCCTCAAATGTAAATATGATATGGTTTTACATGCTATTTACGTTTTCATTTTCATTATGTTTTATAATGTTTTATAATTATTAAATAAGGAAATGTGGATTTTTTTTAATATGAAAAGTAAATTAATTTATATCTAAAATATGTTAATATTTATTTGAAAATGAGTAGATTTTTTTATTGCACTCATAATTTGATCACTGCATGTAGAGGCTCTCTACATACTAGGATGAGGCAGATCTCACATAAAAACGTAAACATGTAAATGTAAATATAAACAACAAAAAAGATATATTGTAAATAAATAAATATATAAATAAACTAGAGATATGGTCAATAAATAAAGTTTTTTTATATTCATTAAGAGGTATGGTAAATAAATAAAAATATAAATAACAAAAACTATGGCAAATAAATAAAACCTCATTTTACATTTACATAAACTTCTTTATATTTACTAAAACTCAAAAAATATGTTTTATTTAGGTGAAGCCTATGAACCAAATACCATGAGACAAATAATTATTAATATAATGAGCCAAATATCATATTTATAAACGAGGTATAAAAAAGTTATGATAAATAAATAAAATTATATCAAATAGGATTAAAAATCAACATGTAATTATATACGAAGTCTATGGGCCAAATACCATGGTAAATAAAAGAAATATGATAAATAAATAAATAAAAACATAAATAAACGAGAGCTATGATAAATAAATAAAACATCTTCTAATATTTACTCCATAAACCTCTTTATACTTACTAACGCTCAAAAAATAGGTTTTATTTAGGTGACACCTATGGGTAAAATTATTATTAATACCATAAAAAAACATTATTAACCCTATTATTATTATTATTATTATTATAATAGTAACATATTAATATTATTAAATTTAGTAGCTTTGGATTAATTCAATATTAAATTTGTTATATTGTAATATATATTAAATCTAGATATATATTGGAGGGAGGAACAAAGACATAGACTCATAGAGGTGGAGAGATAGGGGGAGTGACAAGGGAGAGATGGAGATAAACTTAAGGATAGGGGAGAGGAGGAATGAAGAGAGAGAGAGGGAGATGAGTGAGAGATGTGGAAAAGGATATGAGAGGGAGACACAAAGATGGAGGTGGAGAGAGAGAAGGAGAGAGGGAGGCAGATAGTGAGAGGATTGGAGGGCGGGGGCAGTGGAGAGAGAGAGAGAGAGATGGGGGAAGAGAGAGGAAGGTAGGAGAGAAAGTGAGAGAGAGGAAGGATGAGAGAGAGGAATTTCAAGAGAGGGAAGAAGAAAGGCATAGAGAGTAAGAAGTGGAGAGAGAGGGAGTGAGAAGGGAAAGATGGAGAGGGAGAGAGAGTATGTTTAGGGGTGAGATAAAGAGACAAAGAAAGAGAGATAGAGAGAAGAGGGGAGAGAAGGAGAGGAGGAGGGATATAGAAACATACTTGGAGAGAGAGAGAGAGAGAGAGAGAGAGAGAGAGAGACTGATGGGGGAAGAGAGAGGATTGGAGGGAAGAGAGAGCGAGAGAGAGAGATGGGGGAAGAGAGAGAGAGAGAGAGAGAGAAAGAGAGAGAGAGAGAGGAAGAATGAGAGCTAAGACCTGAGAGAGAGGATGCGAGTGATCTAGGAAGAGAGGAGATTGGAGGGAAAAGAGAGAGAGAGAGTGATGGGGGAAGAGAGAGGGAGTTTGGAGAGAAAGGGATAGAGAGGAAGTACGAGAGAGAGGAGGAGAGAGGGAGGGAAGAAGAAACACATAGAGTGAGAAGTGGAGAGAGAGAGAGTGTGTGTGACAAGGGAGAGATGGAGAGAGAGAGTGTGTATGTTTGAGGGTGAGATAAAGAGACAAATAAAGAGAAATGGAGAGAATGGGGGAGAGAAGGAGAGAGGAGAGGGGGAAGGATATAGTAACAGAGTTGGAGGGTGAAGGGAGGAAGGGAGAGAGGGAGGGAGGGCGGAGAGAGAGAGATGGGGTTGGAGGGGGAGAGAGGGAGGTAGAATAAATAATTAGAGAGAGAAGGGGAGTGATAAGAAAAATGGAGAGTGAGAGGGAGAGAGGATAACAAAAGGGAAGCGAGATGGAAGTGGGGGAGAGGGAGAGAAGGGGAAGAGAGAGAGAGAGGGAGGGAGATGAGAAGAGAGGGATAGATAGATAGATTGGAGAAAGAGAGTGTATGTTTTGGGGGTGATATAGAGAGAAAAAGGGAGATAGAGATATAGATGGAAAGTGAAGAGAGAGAAAAAGAGAGAGATAGAGAGAGAGGGAGGGATAGAGAGATTGATAGATATGGAGTGTGAGAGCATGTGTATCTGGGAGGTTGAGATAGAGAGACAAAGATAGAGAGATGGAGGGATATATATATATGGAAGGGGAAGAGAGGGAAGAGTATTTATTGCACTAGATGCATTGATTTTAGTGTAAATGTTGATTTTTGATGATATTTGATTGCTTGCACTAGATGCATTGATTTCATTGTAGATGATTTCTAATCCTATTTGATTGCTTTCACTAAATGCATTGATTTCAGTATAGATGGTGATTTCTAATCCTATTTGATTGCTTGCACTAGATGCGTTGATTTAAATTAGATGTTGACTTCTAATAATATTTGATTATTTTCACTAGATGCATTGATTTGAGTGTAAATGTTGATTTTTAATCGTATTTGATTGCTTGCATTAGATGCATGGATTTCAATGCAAATGTTGTTCTCTAATATTATTTGATTTCTTGCGTTAGATGCATTGATTTCAATGTAGATGTTGATTTCTGATTTGATGTAATTGGATGTATGATGGTACATTAATTTTAAAGTGATTGGATTAATATTGTGCATTGATTTCAATGTAAGCATAAAATTTTATTAATAATGTACATTGTTTTTTGTGTTATAGTAATTCAACCTATTAATATTGGAGAGAAAGAGAGGCAACATATGATGTTTACTACAATATCTCGAGCTAAAAATTTAAATGGTTTATGATTTAGCCTGTCCTTTTCATATAATTGATATGAAAAGACGACAAAAGTAACAAGGGTGACAATAAGAATAGTAGAAGGAAATAGTTTTATATTAATCACAACGAAAGACTCTTTATAATTTACTAACATTCTTATTATACACATTTTCTATCATTCAACACTATTACATTGTCACTTTACATTCAAATTTTTTATTTCATCATTAAAGTTATTCACAATATTTATCATCTCAACAAACTAAGGTAACTAAGAAAATTTAAAATTAAAATGACCAGCTTAGTTTGAGACATATTTAGCATATTTAAAATGATTATATTTAATATTAGATGATTTTACATATTATTGATAAAACCAGTCATTTCTTCGTTAGATTCTTTTTGGACGTACACAACTAAAACCAATCTAGATCCATCTTAACTCTGGATTTATCAAGCACCGAGAGGGATCAAATCTCTCAAGGTGCAAACCTTTCCTCTTGTTTTGCACTCAAAAATGAGGTTTACACCTCAAGTGATCCGAAATTGGATCCTTAAACTCTCTTAAAGCTACCCAAACTCTGTAAAAGATCATACCGGAGTTTAAAGTTTTGTGGATGTTGAAGGCTATTAGAAATAACCTTTGAACAACGACAATTTGCAGCCAGCACAGAGCAACGAGGACCTTTGGTCAAAGTGCATTGACTGGTGGCCCATGGGGACTGTGCATGGCGCAAAAATGGCAGTTAGGAGGCTCAAACCAGAAAACGAAAGTTGTTTCTACTACGCGATAAAGCGCTAATCGCACATCGCTGGGCAAAAGTCATCGAGAAGGAAAAGCCCCAAGCGCACATTCACAAGGGAAGCCAGAGAACCGTCGGAAAAGTGTTGGAAATAGACGGTGGGTCCCGCGCTCCAAAACCGATGAAATATTGGAAGCATTTTGGGTAGTAAGCGAAATTGTTGGAGGACTTAGTGATGCCATATAGTGATTGATGCGTGTCCAACAGATGAGAGAGAAAACCTCTCTCATTGCGGGCTAACGTCCTAGAAAGTAAACTGTGTGATAAGAGCAATAACCATAGGATCTGGAGGCCCTAGATCTAACAACAAAGATTGCGCCCGATGGGAAACTGGATTCGATGGAGAAAATAAGCTTTGGCACATAAATGTTGAAGTCTGATTGGACCGCTAAGTTGATGCATGAATCATTTCATAGAGTAACCGAAGTAACGAACCATTTGAGGAAGAGCTAGCTCAGCTAATGAGGAGACAAGTGGCCACCTCTCTGTGAGTGTTACAGTGATGATGACGAAGAGCAGGGAATTCCAGCACCGAGGCAGGCTATCCGAAGAGCCAGGAGAGGGAACGAATAGTTGGGTAACGGAATGGTTCTAAGAGACACGGATAGAAAAAGAATAAAATGAGAAAAAAAAAGCATACAACGAGAAGATGTTGAATGCACAAAGAGTCTGGGGAGTGACTCAAAGGTCAAGTGGAAAAGCCAGAAATCTCAATTGACAACAGCATATTGTTGTTGGAGTTGCTTGGGAGTCGAGTGACTCACAAAGGCGTGTAAAAGGGCCAAGAGAAAGAGCTTAGAGACCTAAAGCAAGCGCCAGAAGCGAGATTTGAGAGCCAGAACCAGAGTCAGAGCCACAGAGTCAGAGCCAGAGTCAGAGCAAGAGCCAGAGTCAGAGCCACAGTCAGAGAAAGAGCCAGAGTCAGAGCCACCGTCAGAGCAAGAGCCAGAGCTAGAAAGCCAGAGAGCTCTAAGAGCCAAAGGATAAGATGGTGTTCTGAGCCCAATGTTCCTGTATAAAACATTGGAGTTAAGTGTAGCACTTGTAAAAGAATTATTTCCATAATCCCAGAGAACCTAATCAAGTTGATTAGAGCTCAAGGAGATGTAGCCCAAGATATCATGGTGAACTCCATATTATACTGTTGCCTTAAGTGTTTATTTTCATTGTTGCTTTAACTACTGTTATATGCATTTATATATCAGTTTAAGTACCTTCCCATATCAACACAAACAACATATTTTAAAGTAAATAATCAGCTGAAAACAAATACCAGCATACACCCATATTTTCAAGCTTTTATTTTCCGCATTCGTTAATCAAATAGACTTGGGAAAATTTAAAGATTTGGAAGTGGGAGAGGTTATTGCAAGTTAGACAAGAAGCCTAAGAGCCCCATTTTCATATCAGGTGGTATAAGAGCTTAAGGTTGATTAATCCCACCTTTAAAGAAGGTTGTAACAAAATGCTTGATTGACAGGGCAAAGATTGCTTATCTGAAAGGTGTTTTGGCGTTCAAGGATTGATTGCCTCATTGATTGTATGCTTGGTTGCAGACTTACCATTGTTTAATTTTGTAGGGGTGAAAGGAAAGCTATTGATAGCTCAGTTCAGGAAGTACAAGAAGGAAGAAGGACTGAAGGCATTCTCCTATCCCAAAGGACCTCAAGGTGATCCTTGATGCATAAGAGGTTGTTGCAAAAGGTTGCTTGAGTAAGCTCTTTAATAATCTTGTTTGAAGTTCTTTTATGCATTTTGAAAATGACAACTTTTACAAGTGAGTTCTCAAATTCTTCTTGCTCCCGAAGTTCCTTTGATGGATACATGAAGCAAGACTTGTCCACCATGTTGGATATGGTGATTGAAATGTATGAGGATGGAAAGAAGAGCAGCATATTTAGAGAGCAGTTGAATTCCGTGGAGATGGAGAAGCAGATACTTTCTGACAAATTGCAGGAAATGGAGAGGCAACTTCATATTGCAAGTATGAACCTAAAAATCATGCATGAGTTAGAGCCACAACACTTTGTTGTGAAAGAATCCTTGGCCAAGTATCAGCTTGAAGAAGAGGTAAACCATTCTTGTTTGTCTTCAAATTCTTCTAATAATGCTTATATTGGCTCTTTTGAAAAACATACCAGAGGCATAGGTTCCAAGCTAATGTCCAAGATGGGCTATGAAGGAAAGGGCTTGGGAAAGTATGCACAAGGTATTGTTGAACCAATAATGGTTGAGGAAATGCCTAAGTACTTGGGTCTTGGCTATGGATAGTCTTATGGAGAAGGTTCCAAAGCTTCCATGAAAGCCATTGAAACAGTTTCAAAAAACAGTTTCATTGCAAGTCCTCTACCTCAGAAGTGTGAGGATTGTATTCAAGAGGAATGCAATAGCTCGAAACATCATTTGCATGATGCAGGTGTTCAAGAGCACATACTTGAACCAAAGAGTTGTGGAAACTTTAACGGACTTGAAGAAAGTGATGGTGTTCCAAAGGGAGCCACTCCTTCATTTGTCTCACCTCCTCATGAAGGCAATAAAGGTGAAAGAGGCAGGTATAAATCATGTTTTAAAGACATTCCTTTTGATTTTGTAAAGCACAGAAAAAATTTTGCATGTTCTTTTTGTGGTTTAGATAACCATTATTTTTCTAGATGTTGGAAGAGGATGGCCACATATAGGAAATTTTTGAAGGAAAAGAAGCAAGCAGCCAAAGGTCCACAGGACAAGGCAAATCATGCTGTGAAAAGGATGCACATGTGTTTTTGGGAAACCTGGGAGCAACATGGGTCCATGGACCGATATTTCTCTTCCCAAAGTTGTCGTTCTCGGATAGATCTTTCTAACAAGACACTGTTTGCATCAAACGGAGATCGTATGCCAAAGTTACAAACCCGAGAAGTTGATGTACCAATTTACCCAAATGGGGCCCACAGTTTGGCGTTTCATCTTCTAGGGTTAGGTTTTTGGATGTTTAGGGTTTTCCATTGTTTCTCAACAATAAATATGCCTGCAACCCTCATTGTAACATAGTTCAGAGGCATGTAGCCGCCACATCTCTTCTCAGAGATAAGCTACCATCGCCTTAGCTGGTTTATTTCCATTTCTATTTGTAAGCATATTTCATTCTTTTGCATTAATGAAATGAAGTATTATTTCCATTGCATCTTTGTGCTTATGGTTATCTTTGTAACTTGTTGCATTCCTGTTTAAATTCGGATCAATGGTATCAAAGCAATCTGCTTTTTCTTTATTTTTCTTTGCATGTCCCCAATGAGGTTGGGATATAACGAGTTAGGGCTTGAACTGGTCGAACATTTGCAAGACTAGCCTCGCAAATCCTGACGGCCTCCCATGGTGGATGAAAAGAAAGACGAGGGGGCAGGAGATCCTGTCAAAATCTCGCTTGAAGAAGCCCTTGAGCGACAAAGGAACACGATGATTGACAACTTTTCCCATATCCTTCAGTGGCTACCGAGGGGCCATGCATCGGCTTCTGATAGCTACTCTGGAAATGGCACACTGTTTAAGGTACAAGTTAATTTTGAAATCCCCATATTTGAGGTTTAGATAAACGCAAATGTCATTAATAAATGGTTAAATCTGCTAAAGGGTTATTTTTCTGTTCATGATTTTTATAGTCGGGAAAAGATTATTTTCGCTCTTCTCAAAGCAGCCCCCCACATCAAGGACTGGTGGGAAACCTACTACGAGCAGAAGGATGAAAGTATAGGCTCACTATTTTTAGCCGCACCCACTTGGGATTCATTCCGAGATGCCATCAAGGAGCGGTACTACCCTGTTAGAAGCTATGAGGATCAATACATAAAGTAGACCACGCTGCGGTAGGAAAGGAACCAAGACATGATACAGTTTACCAATATTTTCCATTCCCTTTGGAAAAATTTGGGTATCAAGGATTTAGAGAAAAATTTGGTACTCAAGTACCACGGTTGCCTACACAAGCACATCCAGGAAGAAATAGAATTCCTGAACATCCCCTCACTTGGCACGGCATACCGATATGCCATCAAGTTCGAGCAAAAGTTTAAACAGAAGAAGCGAGACTTTGGATCTGCGAATCCGAAGCAAGGTAAAGGTGCCCCCGAACCACAGAACAAAGGACAAAGCCAAGGTGAGGCAGCCCAAGACAACCCGCCAAATCTACAAGCAAAGAACAACGCTGTGAAGCCAAAAAAGGACACAAGAAAGTGGTGTGAGTTCCATAAGAGCTCCACTCACAACACAAGTGAGTGTCTAGCCAAGCAGTCACTGGTGGCTGAGCTAAAGTTTTCAAAATCAGATGCATGTTCCGACTCTGAGTCAAAACCCAACAAGAGGAATGACAAAGGGAAGCAAATTATCGATGTGGAGCCCAACGCCACCGTTGCCACCACGAAGATCCAGAAGGAGGAACCCGAAGATCCAGAGGAGGAGGAGCATCTCTTCCACTCCTAGATGTGGGTAAAGGGCTCCTCCCTACAGTTCATTGTCGACAACGGGAGCCAAAAAAACCTCATTTCGGTAGAGGTTGTGAAGAAAATGGGCTTGCCAACCATAACACAATCACAAACGTACACCATCGGGTGGCTTCACCAAGGATGGGATCTTCGTGTGAGCCAGCAATGTCACCTTCATACAATATCAAGCCCTTCACGGATGAGGTATTGTGTGATATTGCTCCCCTTGAAGTTTGTGATATACTATTAGGACAACCATACTTGTGGAAGTGACATGCTGTGTATGAATCAAGGCCCCATGCTGTTATTATTAATTTGGGAGATAAGTTGTACAGGATATTGGAGGTAGCACTGCCTACCACCATCTATTTGATTACTGCAAAATAATGCAATAAGCTCATTTCCAAAACTGGGAAATTTGTTTTCCTGATGATACGCCCCCAAGGAAAGAAGAAGATGGTGGCCACGACTTCTAAACAGGGCCCCTCCACATGACAATTATAGATGGACAAGATTGTGGAGGAGTACGAGGAAATCTTCACCTACCTCGGAGGGTTTCCTCTACACTATCAAGTCAGGGACTCCATCGATCTGACCCCAGGCGCGCCGCTGCACAATGGACCAATCTATCAGTGCTCCTTTCCAAAGAATGATGAAATCAAGAGGCAGATTCAGGAGCTGCTACAGAAAGGTCACATCACTCCGAGTTCATTACCCTGTGGGAGCCCGATGGTCTTGGTACAAAAGAAGGATGGGACTTGGAGACTCTGTATTGACTATCGGGCGTTGAACAAGATCACTGTCCATAATAGGTACCCGATCCCATGGATTGATGACCTCTTGGACCAACTGAAGGGGGGAAAATATTTTAGTAAGATTGATTTGAAGTCAAGATATCACCAAGTACCAATCGAACCCTCCGATGTGTGGAAGACTGCCTTCAAATCCATGGAGGGCCTTCTTGAATGGTTGGTTATGCTTTTCGATTGACGAATGATGTTGCAACCTTCATGAGGCTAATGGATGACATCTTGCGGCCATTCACCAACTCATTTGTAGTGGTATACTTGGATGACATCCTGATCTTCAGCCAAATTTGGGAAGAGCACCTCCACCACATTCGACAGGTTCTCCAAACACTCTGGCAACACAAGTTATGTGCCAATTTGGAGAAATGAACTTTTGGCACGACCCAGGTTCAGTATCTGGGATACATTATTGATGAACAGGGGGTGCATGTGGATCCAGCCAAGATCCAAGTCATTCAATATTGGTCATCTCCAACCACTCTGACAGAGCTCCACATATTTCTAGGTCTTGCCAACTTCTACTGCAGGTTTGTGTTGGGATTTTCTCATATCACTTGGCCCTTGAGTGAAGTCACCAAGGGAGGAGCGAAAGCAATATTCTTCTGGTTTGAACCTCAATAAAAGGCATTCACAGAGTTGAAAGATCGCCTCTGCACGGCACCAGTGCTCGCATTACTAGACTTTCAACAACCATTTTAGGTCGAGATAAATGCCTCTGACTATGCTATTGGGGCAGTGCTTACTCAACACAGGCATCTAGTGGCATATCACAATGAGAGACTTTCAGACTTCCGGAAGTATCCTACTTATGACAAAGATATGGATTCCATTGTGCAGGCATGCCGACAATGGAAGAATTACATTTTGGGGAAGGAAACAATCATCCACATAGACCACTGACCCCTACAAGTCATACAGACCTAAGGGAAATTGCAAAATTATTGCCATCAGAAGCAGTCCAAATACCTGCAACAGTTCCAGTTTAATATCAAGTATAAGAAGGGTATCACCAACAATGTTCCACATTGGCTCAGTCAACCACCAATCATGGCGTTAACCACTGTGCTCAACTCTTATGGGCACAAGACTTCTGATTGGCCATTTCTCTACAAAAGCGACCTAGAATTCGGCCACACATACCAGACACTCTTGGAGGGTCAACATGTTCCAGATTTTCACTTCCAGGATGCCCTGTTATGCCATCCAGGTCACCTTTGTGTTCCTTCAAGTGAGCGTGCCAAGATGATTCGGGAAGTATGCTATAGTCAAGTTGCTGGACATTTTAGGGTCGTGAAAATGGTGGCAGTACTGCAGAAGTATTTCTATTGGTCGAATCTTCGACAAGAGGTCGGGAAGTACATCAGATCATGCACTACCTGCGCCATTGCCAAACCAACCATCAAGAAGCAAAGCCTCTATACCCCACTGCCTAGCCCTCATCGACCTTGGGAATCCATCTCCATGGCTTACATGTCAAGCCTTCCTTCCACTGAGCATGGAAACGACTGTGTTTTTGTGGTCGTCGATAGGTTCTCCAAGATGGCCATTATGGCTACCTGCAAGAAGAATATCACAATAGAAGCTACTGCTAAACGTTTCTTTGAACGAGTGTGGGTACACTTTGGGATCCCACAATCTATCATCTCAGATCGGGACAACAAGTTTCTTAGTACATTTTTCTCCAGTCTCTGGTCAATGCTCGACGCCAAATTCATTAAGTCCATAGCCTTCCATCCTCAAACTGATGGTGAGACAGAGGTTGCCAACAAGATGATCGTACACATTCTGCGCATGTACAACTCAAAGCATCCATGCACATTAGGCAAGAGCCTCCCCTATGTTTAGCACAACTATAACTAGGCTCTCCACAACTCGACTGGCCACAACCCTCTTCAGGTGGGCTTGGGATTCCAACCACTATGTCCCATTGATGTGGCCATCCCATTTGCTACTTCACGCAGATTTGGCTCATGTCCAGTCTGAAACAGATAAGGCAAACAGCTTCAATGAGCACATCCAGCATACTCGCCAGCAGGTCCATGACATTCTAGAGAAATCAAATGCCAAGTACAAGAAATAACATGATCAACATCGGGTGCCACACAAGTTTCAAGTGGGCGACAAATTCTAGTTTCATTTGCAAAAGGAACACCGTACCGGAGCCTATCGGAAACTTAGACCACTATGATATGGTCCTTACACCATTACCAAGGTTGTGGGAGACAATGCATTTGAGCTCAGCATTCCCCCATTCCTTGGCTTGCACCCAGTGTTCAATGTGGACCGTCTTTGACAATACTTTCCACCATTACTAGACACATTCAACATTGCAAAATAGCTCACACCCACAGAGTTAAATCCAGATTGCATGGAACAGACCGCAACTGATTGGATCATGGACACACAGATCAAGCACAGTCGCTAGCAGAATATCCAACTATATCGAGTTGCCAAAGTAGGACAACTCCTTCACCAGGGCAAGTGGCTCACGTGGGACCATGTTCAACAGAAGTTTCCCCATCTCATGGAGGGACTCAAAGCAATGGGGACCATCGCTTCCTAAGGGGGGAGGAATGATCCACATGGATATTGGTGGCCACCTGCCAAGTCCACTTGGAACTCCATCATTATTTCTTTCAGCTTTTCAATTTCCTTAGTTGTAGCACAATTTACTATTTTAGCAGTTTTTCGGGTCCTTGACTTCTAGAGTTGTTTTGAGGCCCTAAACAACATTTTTTGGGAAACCTGGGAGCAACATGGGCCCATGGACCATTTTTCTCATCCCAATGTTGTAGTTCTTGGATAGATCTTTCTAAGGAGATATTGTGTGTGTCAAATGCAGGTGATATGCCAAAGTTACGACCCTGGGAAGTTGATGTACCAATTTACCCAAGCAGGGCCCACAGTTTGGCGTTTCATCTTCTAGGGTTAGGTTTTTGGATGTTTAGGGTCTTCCATTGTTTCTCAACAATAAATAGGCATGAAAGCCTCATTGTAACACAATTTAGAGGCATGTAGCCACCAGATCTCTTCTCAGAGATAAGCTACCATCACCCTAGTTGGTTTATTTCAATTGCTGTTTGTAAGCATATTTCAGTATTTTTCATTAATGAAATGAAGTATTATTTCCGTTGCATCTTTGTCTTTATGGTTATCTTTGTAATTTGTTGTTTTCTTGTTTAAATATGGATCATCACTTGACTTACTTCTATATCTTAAAAGTTTTCCTTTGATAATCATGAACAGGGAACCATAATAATTGAATCAGAAATCTCTTCCACTCTTTTTATGGCATTTGATAATTCCATAGTTGTTAGCATAAACTGTCTAAAATTTGTTATAAGAGAAAAGCTGCTTCTATATCCTCTAATCATACTTTTTCTCAAGATATTAACCTTCTAAATATAATTTTCTAATTAAGAACTTATTCTAATGACAGTTCAAGCATAACAAATTTTACTTTGTCATTAAGTTTAATCTTCACAATCTAGTATTAATTCTAGGAAGAAACTGACTATAATACTTATTTGTTCCCCCTATATTTTCCCTTCCCAAGGCAGGGGCATAACTATTTCTTGTTAACTGTTTCTTGTAATTTTAGTAAACAATTTCTTTTAATTAATCATATCTCAACTCCTAATCACTCACAATTAGGTAACAATTTGTTATCTGATCCAAGGATCCAGGGGTGTTACATCTCGCCCCCATGTGAGGAGAACCGTCCTTGGTGTTCTTTCTAGTTTAAGAAAATAACACCGGATAAGCTTCTCAGACAAATTCTTCCTCTTCCTAGGTTGCCTCGTCCGAGCCAAAGTGCTTCCATTGCACTTTAACCTTGGTGATGACTCACCTCTGCAAGGTGGTTTCTCTTCGATCAAGAATATGAAGAGGTTCTGCTAGAAAATTTCCTTCTGGTTCGACGTGCACATACAATAATCATAATCATATTCCTTCAAAACAACTGACAAAATATATATAATCCTTTAACTTGTTAGCTGAATATTTTCTCAGTTTAGTATATGTTGTTGGTTGTACACATATTTGTTTAACAACGAAACATGAAAAACGTCCTGGACCCAAATGTGGCTTGGCAATGCAAGCTTATAGGCTACTGGTCCAATTCGTTCCAAGACCTGAAAGGCTCCACAGTATTGGGGTGTTAATTTAGCACAACCTCTCCACTGTAAGGAACTTTTTCGAGGCTTTACTCTTAGATAAACATGATCTCCTGGCTAAAATTCTTTGTACATCCTTTTTTTATCTGCATACATTTTCTGCCTATCTTGGGTAGTCCTTAGATTCTGTTGAACTTTCTTAATGGCTTCCTCCATTTTTGCTAGCATGTCGGGACCCAATGCTAGCTTATTAACAAGGTTATTCCATTCCATAGGTACCCTGGACTTTCTTCCATATAATACCTCAAAGGTTCTCATGCCCAGTGATTCATGATGTCCATTATTGTATGCAAATTCCACGAGATGGAGGTAATCCTCCCACTTATGCGATTGTCGCATTACAAAAATGCATAGCATGTCTTCGAGTGCTTGATTCACCCGTTAAATTTGTCGTTTTCTTTGAGGTTGGTAAGCCGTGCTAAATTGGATCTGGGTACCCAATCCTGAAAGGAGGGATTTCCAGAATGTGGATGTGAATTTCAAATTCCTGTCTAAAATTACCACCTTGGGTATCCTGTACAGTCAAAATATTTCCTTCATAAATATGTCCACAATTTCCACAGTTTTGTATGTGGATTTCACAAGTATAAAATGTGCGGTTTTGCTCAATTTGTCTAGTACAACCATAATTGAGTCATGTTGTTTCCTGGTGCAGGCTGAACTTGTGATGAAGTCCAATGATATGGTCTCCCATTTCCATTTTGGAGTGGGCAGTGGTTGTAATAAACCAGTGGGATGTTGATGCTCTGCCTTAACAAACTGAAACTCCAAACATTTGGATAAATATTCTATGACATCCTTCCTTAATCTGGGCCAAAAATACCTTTTATTGATAGATTCTAATAATTTTTGGTAACCTGAGTGGCCCGCACAAGGTTTCCGATGAAATTCATCCATTATTGATTGTTTAACAACACTTTGGTTAGGAATATAAATTATATTGTTGAAAGTAAGGATGTAATCCAGACTTATGTCGAAATCTGATTTTTCTCCTCTTAACAAAGCTTGTTTTGTTTTCTACCAAATAAAAGTATATTATGTATCCTTGACCGATGCCTCCTTTATAATTTCTAGAATGTTTGAGCATGTTTGACTAATTTGAACCTCATAGATGCAATATACCTTCCTACTTAGTGCTTTACCCCCCTGATTTTACTTCCCTCTTAGATGCTTCATGTAAAAGTAAAACTCACTTAAAAATGTCATCCTTCTGGCCTGTCGGACATTAAGGCCAAACTAGTTGATGAAATTAGTAAGGTTGCTATGATATGTTAGCAGCAGAAATTTCCTCCCCAGCAGGTGATGTCTCCACATTTTGAGTGCATGCACTACCTCTATTAATTCAAGGTCATAAGCGGAGTATCGCTGCTCATATTCCTTCAATTTCCATGATTCGTAAGCTATAACTTTACCTTCTTGTGTCAGCACTCTGCCAACACCTTCCTTACTTGTATTTGTGCATACCACAAAGGAATTTTCCGTATCTGCCACTTTTAGCACGGGCGCAGTGGTAAGTAGGTGTTTTAATCTTTCGAAGCTTTGTTGGCATCCTTCTTTCCATTGAAAGGTGTGTCCCATCCTTTATAAAGAAGTCATTGGAAAGGAAATTTTTGAAAACTCTTCAATGAACACATAGTTGTACCTGGCTAAACCCAAGAAGGATTTAATATCAAAGACATTCTTTGGAGCGGTCCATTCCATAATGGTTTTGATCTTCCCCGAGTCTACCGCTATCCCTTCTGCTGATATAACATGTCCCAAGTATTGGATCTGATCTTCGAAAAAATCACATTTGCTAAATTTAGCAAATAATTGATTCTCTCGTAAATTTTGCAGCACAATTCTCAAGTGTTCTTCATGTTCCTCTTGATTCTTAGAGTATATCAAAATGTTGTCAATAAAAACTAACACAAACTTATCAAGATAGGGCTGGAAAATACCATGCATCAAACTCATAAAGGTAGCTAGGGCATTTTTGAGGCCAAATGGAAATACTATGAACTCGTAATGACCATAACAATTTCGGAATGGTGTTTTATAGATGTCCTCCTCCTTTATCCTTATCTGGTGTAGCCGGATCTTAAATCAATTTTTGAGAAAACCTTGGCTCCCTACACTTGATCGAATAGATCATCAATATGTGGCAAGGGGTACTTATTCTTGATGCTCAACTTGTTTAACTGATGATAATCGATGCACAATCTCAATGTTCCATCTTTCTTTCATATAAATAGGACAGGAGTTATCCAAGGGGACACATTGGATCAGATGTACTTTTTATCCAGAAGCCCCTAAAGTTGCATTTTGAGTTCTGTCAACTTAGGTATTGATCATGCGGTAAGGGGCTTTGGACACAGGGGCTGCACCCAGGATAATTTCAATAGTGAAGTCAATATCCCGCTTGGGTGTCAAACCGAATATAAATTCGGGAAATACGTCAGAAAATTCTTGAATGGCATGAATATTTTCCAAGGAGGTCATTTTATTCTTGGAGTTGGTAAATCCCACTTGAACAACATATATTTGATAGCCATTCCTAATACACTTTCTTAGCTAACTAGGAGTAATGGGGCTTAGCTTGGTGTTAGACTTGATTCCTTGTTGTTCCCTCCTTTGTCCTAATTTGAAAATAAAACTAATGGTTTTTTGCTTGCAATCAACCAAGGACCAAAATTTTTCTAACCAATCTGTTGTGATTAAAATGTCATATGAACCAAAAGGAAGAATGTTGAGGTTCATGTGAACTGGTTGTCAGGAAATGATTATGGGACACTGATCTGTTTTGGTGACTACCCTTCTTTTTGCCCTAGTGGCTAGTTGAACTAGCCAAGATTTTGGGAATTCACTGGTTTGTAGTTGACACTTTTCTACAACTTTAGGACTAACATAACTTAAACTAGCACAGAGATCAAATAAAACTAAAACAGGTTACTTAGCAATCATACCTTCACATTCAATCATGGTGGGGTTATACTCTGCTTGATGATCATCCAAGGCAACGTTAATTATGGGTATATTCCTCGCCACTTCTCAAAAAATGGAAGCTTCTTGGACGTTTGCAAGTTGTTTTGTGCTTTCCTTGTGTGGACAGTTTTCATAGTAATGGGGTTCTCTGCATCCCCAACATTGTAGCGAAGGTTTTGACTACTGATCTTTTTTTAATTTATTAACCCCTTTTAACTATCTATTTTCAAAATAGACAACCTTGGGTTGGTTCCTTGCCAGAAATTTATGGAGAGACTTTTGCTGTAAATTTATGTTATTAACATTTTTTGGATGTTTACTTGGAATCAGATTCCTTCCCTTCTTAATCATCCCTCCTTTAGACCCTTCATTTTTTTGTTTCATTTGTTGGTAACATATGCGAGATTTCAATACTCCATCATCCATTATTTTGGGGCATTCAAACTCAAGTTTCTCCTTCATGAAATTTGGTAAGCTACTAATGAAACGCTGAACCTTGGCTTTCTCTTTCTGCATATAAGGCACATAGTGCAGAAGGGAGGTGAATCAAGCTACATACTCATCCATATTCAAGGCCCCCAATCTTAATTCATGAAATTCCTTTTCTTTTTCATCATACTAATGCTCAGTTAGATACTTATCTTTAAAATGTTTTTGGAATTCGTTCCATGTAACATATTCCTCGTTAATTTTTCTTACTATTTTGATTTCTTCCCACCATAGGGTTGCCTTCCCTCTTAACTGATAGACTGCCAACTACGCCTTCAACCTTTCTGTGTATTTGTAAATCTGAAAATACTTACCCATATCAATTAAAAAAGCTTTCATTGCTTCTTCAGATTACCCTTCAAAGAGTGATGGTTTAATCTTTTGAATTCTGCTTATAGTTCTGATTTTTTTCTTTTTGTTTTGCACTGGTCAGATACATTATCTAAGCGTCCTTCTTCGTCCTCTCTATGTCTCTCGGATGAATCGGCATTTTCCTCACCAAGCTGGGCTATTGGGGTCTTTTCTCTGTCCTCAGCACTAGGGTCTTGGTGTCTTTCATTCTATCGATTAGACAAACTTACGAGAATACTTTCTTGTTCCAAGTGTAATCATTCATTATCTGTTCTTAAATTTGTCATCTTAGCGCATAACTACTGAACAGTTTGAGTAAAATTGCATTATCCTGACGAGTTTCCCCACCCAACTATATCCAAATGTTAGGGTTAGCATTCACATAAGCTGGTTCTGAAGTATTAGGCAGCCCTGAACTTCTCTGCATTATGTCCTTTGTATAGAGACTACCTCTCTGTGTTCATATATAAGTTTTATTTAGTTAGATTTTAAGAAATCAAGTCATTGTATGCACATACATATATTTATTTGTCCCAAAGAGTCTTAGTGTATGAACGTGAGCTCTCATACCACTTGTAACAACTATATCCTAACTTAAAAATTATATATAAAAATATATGTATATTTACATTGTAATTATGTCCATCTCGAACTTTGGTTTATGATGTAAAATATTCCTATCTTCGGACTTTAGCTTTGGGCTCATTATATATATACGGAGTATTGATTACGTTTATTATTAAGTCTGTAGACTTAACATTATTAGAGGTTTATAATGACAATAATATATATATATGGAAGGGGAAGAGAGGGAAGAGTATTTATTGCACTAGATGCATTGATTTCATTGTAGATGATTTCTAATCCTATTTGATTGCTTTTACTAAATGCATTGATTTTAGTGTAGATGATGATTTCTAATCCTATTTGATTTCTTGCACTAGATGCATTGATTTAAATTAGGTGTTGATTTCTAATAATATTTGATTATTTGCACTAGATGCATTGATTCAATGTAGATGATTTCTAATCCTTTTTTATTTTCTGCACTAAATGCATTGATTTTTGTCTAGATGGTGATTTCTAATCTTATTTGATTGCTTGCACTAGATGCATTGATTCAATGTAGATGTTGGTTTATAATCCTATTTGCTTACTTGCACTAGATGCATTGATTTCAGTGTAGATGTTGGTTTATAAACTCAGTTTCTTACTTGCACTAGATGCACTGATTTGAGTGTAAATGTTGATTTTTAATCGTATTTGATTGCTTGCATTAGATGCATGGATTTCAATGCAAATGTTGTTTTCTAATATTATTTGATTTCTTGCGTTAGATGCATTGATTTCAATTTAGATGTTGGTTTCTGATTTGATGTAATTGGATGTATGATGGTACATTAATTTTAAAGTGATTGGATTAATATTGTGCATTGATTTCAATGTAAGCATAAAATTTTATTAATAATGTACATTGTTTTTGTGTTATAGTGATGCAAGAGCATGTGATTCAGAAGGGGAAAAATCTTTTGATTTATTCCAAAAATCAAAAAGATTATCTACAGGCAAGGAGTGTTATAAAAACTACGTATTGCTACTTTTTCTATATGTGACTGCTTTTGTAATAAGGCAACTATGGATGAGAAAGGAAAAAGATGTTAAACTTGGCCGCCAAGGAGGGATTCTTCTCTCATGTAGAACTCCAATATATTGTGTGTATGAACAGTAGGGAAAGGGAGTCGAATCGCAACTCTTCAATGTGAAAAAACAGTGCCTTGAATTAAGAGGAGGGCGCGTTTCTGTGTAGGGGAATTTTTTTGCTATGTAATGACTATGTTATAGTTTTTATGCGGCCCATATACAAAGATTGTTTGGTATTGTCAATAAAAAAGGACCGGATGTGCTTCTTAAGACCTGCTGTGCGTGCGCTATTTCCATAGCAATTATATTGTATGACTGTGGTAAACTCTAAATGCTGTGTGTTTAAGGCTGTGGGGTTTTCTATTGTATTACAGTGGAGCTATAACTGTGGATTTGCATCCGTGGATAGTAAAACGTGGCCTAACCCTGTGTATAAATGTATGGGGCACGCACCATAAACACATGGGTATAGCCGTAAGGACATAATAGTTCAGTTGCATATAAAAGTCGCTGGTGTTGTTTGTATGTACAGCGGAATCCTTAAATGAAACGATTTGAATCTACTTGATAGCAGTCCTGTGAATTCTTTAACAATTTATGACCTGAGCGTATAAACCGTGGGGCTGGTTCGAGGAAAATCTGTAGGGATTAATTGGAGCAGAGTTTTATAGTGCATAGGTTTATATATGTGGCTGCGGGAGTTTTAGGCCTGATGCCTATAATGAAAGTTTGTGGAGAGTGGTTAAGGTATAATATATATATGCGGATGGTTGGTGGCTTCCGATAAATATAATGGCCAAATAAGTCATTAAAGCGAGATTTTAAGTCCATGATTATATAAGGCTTAACGCCTAGAGGGCTAAGAATTGGTTAAGAAAGGGGATTTTGGGGTACACCCAGATCTCTTTTCATCATATAGTAATTCAACCTATTAATATTGGGGAGAAAGAGAGGCAACATATGATGTTTACTACAATATCTCGAGCTAAAGATTTAAAAGGCTTATGATTTAGCCTGTCCTGTTCATATAATTGATATGAAAAGACGACAAAAGTAACAAGGGTGACAATAAGAATAGTAGAAGGAAATAGTTTGATATTAATCACAACGAAAGACTCTTTATAATTTACTATATTCTTATTATTCACATTTTCTATCATTCAACACTATTACATTGTCACTTTACATTCAAATTTTTTATTTCATCATTAAAGTTATTCACAATATTTATCATCTCAACAAACTGAGGTAACTAAGAAAATTTAAAATTAAAATGACCAGCTTAGTTTGAGACATATTTAGCATATTTAAAATGATTATATTTAATATTAGATGATTTTACATATTATTGATAAAATCAGTCATTTCTTCGTTAGATTCTTTTTGGATGTACACAACTGAAACCAATCTAGATCCATCTTAACTCCGGATTTATTAAGAGCCGAGAGGGATCAAATCTCTCAAGGTGCAAACCTTTCCTCTTGTTTTGCACTCAAAAACGAGGTTTACACCTCAAGTGATCCAAAATTAGATCCTTAAACTCTCTTAAATCTACCCAAACTCTGTAAAATCTCATACGGGAGTTTAAAGTTTTGTGGATGTTGAAGGCTACTAGAAATAACCTTTGAACAACGATAATTTGCAACCAGCACAGAGCAACGAGGACCTTTGGTCAAAGCGCATTGTCTGGTGGCCCATGGGGACTGTGCATGGCGAAAAAATGGCAGTTAGGAGGCTCAAACCAGAAAACAAAAGTTGTTTCTAATGCGCGATAAAGCGCTAATCGCACATCGTTGGGCAAAAGTCATCGAGAAGGAAAAGCCCCAAGCACACATTCACAAGGGAAGCCAGAGAACCGTCGGAAAAGTCTTGGAAATAGACGGTGGGTCCCGCGCTCCAAAACCGACGAAATATTGGAAGCATTTTGGGTAGTAAGCGAAATTGTTGGAGGACCTAGTGATACCATATAGTGATTGACGCATGTCCGGCGGATGAGAGAGAAAACCGCTCTCATTGCGGGCTAACGTCCTAAAAAGTTAACTGTGTGATAAGAGCGATAACCATAGGATCTTGAGGCCCTAGATCTAACAACAAAGATTGCGCCCGATGGGAAACTGGACTCGATGGAGAAAATAAGCTTTGGCACATAAATGTTGAAGTCTGATTGGACTGCTAAGTTGGTGCATGAATCATTTCACAGAGTAACTGAAGTAACGAACCATTTGAGGAAGAGCTAGCTCAGCTCATGAGGAGACAAGTGGCCACCTCTCTGTGAGTGTTACAGTGATGATGACGAAGAGCAGGGAATTCCAGCACCGAGGGAGGCTATCTGAAGAGCCAGGAGAGGGAACGAATAGTTGGGTAATGGAATGGTTCTAAGAGACACGAATAGACAGAGAATAAAAGGAGAAAAAAAAAGCATACAACGAGAAGATGTTGAATGCAAAAAGAGTTTGGGGAGTCACTCATAGGTCAAGTGGAAAAGCCAGAAAGCTCAATTGACAGTAGCATATTGCTGTTGGAGTTGCTTGGGAGTCGAGTGACACACAAAGGCATGTAAAAGGGCCAAGAGAAAGAGCTTAGAGAGCTAAAGCAACCACCAGAAGCGATAGTTGAGAGCCAGAACCAGAGTCAAAGCCACAGAGTCAGAGCCAGAGTTAGAGCCACAGTCAGAGCAAGAGCCAGGGTCAGAGCCACAGTCAGAGCAAGAGCCAAGAGCCAGAGCTAGAAAGCCAGAGAGCTCTAAGAGCCAAAGGATAAGATGGTGTTCTGAGCCCAATGTTCCTGTATAAAACATTGGATTTAAGTTTAGCACTTGTAAAAGAGTTATTTCCATAATCCCAGAGAACCTAATCAAGTTGATTAGAGCTCAAGGAGATGTAGCCCAAGATATCATGGTGAACTCCATATTATACAGTTGTCTTATGTGTTTATTTTCATTGTTGCTTTAACTACTGTTATATGCATTTATATATCAGTTTAAGTACCTTCCCATATCAACACAAACAACATATTTTAAAGTAAATAATCAGTTGAAAACAAATACCAGCATACACCCATATTTTCAAGCATTTATTTTCCGCATTCGTTAATCAAATAGACTTGGGAAAATTTAAAGCTTTGGAAGTGGGAGAGGTTCACGTAAGTTAGACAAGAAGCCTAAGAGCCCCATTTTCATATCAAGTGGTATAAGAGCTTAAGTTTGATTAATCCCACCTTTAAAGAAGGTTGTAACAGAATGCTTGATTGACAGGGCAAAGATTGCTTATCTGAAAGGTGTTTTGACGTTCAAGGATTGATTGCCTCATTGATTGTATGCTTGGTTGTAGACTTACCATTGTTTGATTTTGCAGGGGTGAAACGAAAGCTATTGATAGCTCAGTTCAGGAAGTAGAAGAAGGAAGAAGGGCTAAAGGCATTCTCCTATCCCAAAGGACCTCAAGGCGATCCTTGATGCATAAGAGGTTGTTGCAAAAGGTTGCTTGAGTAAGCTCTTTAATAATCTTGTTTGAAGTTCTTTTATGCATTTTGAAAATGACAACTTTTACAAGTGAGTTCTCAAATTCTTCTTGCTCCCGAAGTTCCTTTGATGGATACATGAAGCAACACTTGTCCACCATGTTGGATATGGTGATTGAAATGTATGAGGATGGAAGGAAGAGCAGCATACTTAGAGAGCAGTTGAATTCTGTGGAGATGGAGAAGCAGATACTTTTTGACAAATTACAGGAAATGGAGAGGCAACTTCATATTGCAAGTATGAACCTAAAAAGCATGCATGAGTTAGAGCCACAACACTTTGTTGTGAAAGAAGCCTTCGCCAGGTATCAGCTTGAAGAAGAGGTAAACCATTCTTTTTAGGCTTCAAATTCTTCTAATAATGCTTATATTGGCTCTTTTGAAAAACATACCAGAGGCATAGGTTCCAAGCTAATGTCCAAGATGGGCTATGAAGGAAAGGGCTTGGGAAAGTATGCACAAGGTATTGTTGAACCAATAATGGTTGAGGAAATGCCTAAGTACTTGGGTCTTGGCTATGGATAGTCTTATGGACAGAGTTCCAAAGCTGCCATGAAAGCCATTGAAACAGTTCCAAAAAAGAGTTTCATTGCAAGTCCTCTACCTCAAAAGTGTGAGGATTGTATTCAAGAGGAATGCAATAGCTCGAAACATCATTTGCATGATGCAAGTGTTCAAGAGCATATACTTGAACCAGAGAGTTGTGGAAACTTTAACAGACTTGAAGAAAGTGATGGTGTTGCAAAGGGAGCCACTCCTTCATTTGTCTCACCTCCTCATGAAGGCAATAAAGGTGAAAGAGGCAGGTATAAATCATGTTCTAAACACATTCCTTTTGATTTTGTAAAGCACAGAAAAAATATTGCATGTTCTTTTTGTGGTTTGGATAACCATTATGTTTCTAGATGTTGGAAGAGGATGGCCACATATAGGAAACTTTTGAAGGAAAAGAAGCAAGCAGCCAAAGGTCCACAGGACAAGGCAAATCATGCTGTCAAAAGTATGCACATGTGTTTTTGGGAAACATGGGAGCAACATGGGTCCATGGACCGATATTTCTCTTCCCAAAGTTTTCGTTCTCGGATAGATCTTTCTATCAAGATACTTTTTGCATCAAACGGAGATCGTATGCCAAAGTTACGACCCCGGGAAGTTGATGTACCAATTTACCCAAATGGGGCCCACAGTTTGGCGTTTCATCTTCTAGGGTTAGGTTTTTGGATGTTTAGGGTTTTCCATTGTTTCTCAATAATAAATAGGCCTGCAAGCCTCATTGTAACATAGTTCAGAGGCAAGTAGCCGCACATCTCGTCTCAGAGATAAGCTACCATCGCCCTAGCTGGTTTATTTCCATTTCTATTTGTAAGCATATTTCATTATTTTGTATTAATGAAATGAAGTATTATTTCCATTGCATCTTTGTGTTTATCATTATCTTTGTAACTTGTTGCATTCCTATTTAAATTCAGATCAATGGTATAAAAGCAGTATGCTTTTTCTTTATTTTTCTTTGCATGTCCCCAATGAGGTCGGGATATAACGAGTTAGGGCTTGAACTGGTCGAACCTTTGCAAGACTAGCCTCGCAAATCCTGACGGCCTCCCATGGTGGATGAAAAGAAAGATGAGGGGGCAGGAGATCCTATCAAAATCTTGCTTGAAGAAGCCCTTGAGCGACAAAGGAACACGATGATTGACAACTTTTCCTATATCCTTCAGTGGCTACCCAAGGGCCATGCATCGACTTCTGATAGCTACTCTGGAAATGCCACACTGTTTAAGGTACAAGTTAATTTTGAAATCCCCATATTTGAGGTTTAGATAGACACAAAGGTCATTAATAAATGGTTAAATCTGCTAAAGGGTTATTTTTCTGTTCATGATTTTTCTAGTCGGGAAAAGATTATTTTCGCTCTTCTCAAAGCAGGCCCCCACATCAAGGACTTGTGGGAAACCTACTACGAGCAGAAGGATGAAAGTACAGGCTCACTATTTTCAGCCGCACCCACTTGGGATTCATTCTGAGGTGCCATCATGGAGCAGTACTACCCTATCAGAAGCTTTGAGGATCAATACATAAAGTGGACCACGCTGCGGTAGGAAAGGAACCAAGACATGCTAGAGTTTTCCAATATTTTCCATTCCCTTTGGAAAAATTTGGGTATCAAGGATTTAGAGAAAAATTTGGTACTCAAGTACCGCAGCTGCCTACACAGGCACATCTAGGAAGAAATAGAACTCCTGAACATCCCCTCACTTGGCACGGCATACCGATATGCCATCAAGTTCGAGAAAAAGTTTAAACAGAAGAAGTGAGACTTTGGATCTGCGAATCCAAAGCAAGGTAAAGGTGCCCCCGAACCACAGAACAAAGGACAAAGCCAAGGTGAGGCAGCCCAAGACAACCCGCCAATGCTACAAGCAGAGAACAACGCCGTGAAGCCAAAAAAGGACACAAGAAAGTGGTGTGAGTTCCATAAGAGCTCCACTCACAACACAAGTGAGTGTCAGGCCAAGCAGTCACTGGTGGCCGAGCTAAAGTTTTCAAAACCAGATGCATGTTCCGACTCTAATTCAAAACCCAACAAGGGGAATGACAAAGGGAAGCAGATTATCGCTGTGGAGCCCAACGCCACCGTTGCCACCATGAAGATCCAGAAGGAGGAACCCGAAGATCCAGAGGAGGAGGAGCGTCTCTTCCACTCCTAGATGTGGGTAAAGGGCTCCTCGCTACAGTTCATTGTCGACAACGGGAGCCAAAAGAACCTCATTTCGGTAGAGGTTGTGAAGCAGTTGAGCTTGCCAACCATAACATATCCACAAACGTACACCATCGGGTGGCTTCACCAAGGATGGGATCTTCGCGTGAGCCAACAATGTCACCCTCATACAATATCAAGCCCTTCACGGATGAGGTATTGTGTGATATTGCTCCACTTAAAGTTTGTGATATACTATTAGGACAACCATACTTGTGGAAGTGACATGTTGTGTATGAATCAAGGCCCCATGATGTTATTATTAATTTGGGAGATAAGTTGTATAGGATATTGGAGGTAGCACCGCCTACCACCATCTATTTGATTACTGCAAAATAATGCAATAAGCTCATTTCCAAAATTGGGAAATTTGTTTTCCTGATGATACGCCCCCAAGGAAAGAAGAAGATGGTGGCCACGACCTCTAAACAGGGTCCCTCCACATGACAATTATAGATGGACAAGGTTGTGGAGGAGTACGAGGACATCTTCACCTCCCTCGGAGGGTTTCCTCTACACTATCAAGTCAGGCACTCCATCGATCTGAGCCTAGGTGTTCCGCTGCACAATGGACCAATCTATCAGTGCTCCTTTCTAGAGAATGATGAAATCAAGAGGCAGATTCAGGAGCTGCTACAGAAAGGTCACATCACTCCGAGTTCATTACCCTGTGGGAGCCCGATTGTGTTGGTACAGAAGAAGGATGGGACTTGGAGACTCTCTATTGACTATCGGGTGTTGAACAAGATCACTGTCCATAATAGGTACCCGATCCCATGGATTGATGACCTCTTGGACCAACTGAAGGGGGGAAAATATTTTAGTAAGATTGATTTGAAGTCAAGATATCACCAAGTACCAATCGGACCCTCCGATGTGTGGAAGACTGCCTTCAAATCCAAGGAGGGCCTTTTTGAATTGTTTGTTATGCCTTTTGGATTGACAAATGCTCTTGCAACCTTCATGAGGCTAATGGATGACATCTTGCAGCCATTCACCAACTCATTTGTAGTGGTATACTTGGATGACATCTTGATCTTCAGCCAAAGTTGGGAAGAGCACCTCCACCACATTCGACAGGATCTCCAAACACTGTGGCAAGACAAGTTATGTGCCAATTTGGAGAAATGCACTTTTGGCATGACCCAGGTTCAGTATCTAGGATACATTATTGATGAACAGGGGGTGCATGTGGATCCAGCCAAGATCCAAGTCATTCAATATTGGCCATCTCCAACCACTCTGACAGAGCTCCACATCTTTCTAGGACTTGCCAACTTCTACCGCAGGTTTGTGTTGGGATTTTCTCATATCACTTGGCCCTTGAGTGAAGTCACCAAGGGAGGAGCGAAAGAAAAATTCTTCTGGTTTGAATCTCAATAGAAGGCATTCACAGAGTTGAAAGATCACCTCTGCACGGCACCAGTGCTCGCATTACTAGACTTTCAACAACCATTTTAGGTCGAGATAAATGCCTCTGACTATGCTATTAGGGCAGTCCTTACTCAACACAGGCATCTAGTGGCATATCACAATGAGAGACTTTCAGACTTCCGGAAGTATCCCACTTATGACAAAGAGATGTATTCCATTTTGCAGGCCTGCCGACAATGGAAGCATTACATTTTGGGGAAGGAAACAATCATCCACATAGACCACTAAACCCTACAATTCATACAGAACTAAGGGAAATTGCAGAATTATTGCCATCAGAAGCGGTCCACATACCTGCAACAGTTCCAGTTTAATATCAAGTATAAGAAGGTTATCACCAATAATGTTGCACATTGGCTCAGTCAACCACTGATCATGGCGTTAACCACTGTGCACAACTCTTATGGGCACGAGACTTCTGATTAGCCACTTCTATACAAAAGCGACCCAGAATTCGGCCACACATACCAGACACCCTTGGAGGGTCAACATGTTCCAGATTTTCACTTCCAGGATGCCCTGTTATGCCATCCAGGTCACCTTTGTGTTCCTTCAAGTGAGTGTACCAAGATGATTTGGGAAGCATGCTATAGTCAGGCTGCTGGACATTTTAGGGTCGAGAAAACGGTGGCAGTACTGCAGAAGTATTTCTATTGGTCGAATCTTCAACAAGATGTCGGGAAGTACATCAGATCATGCACTGTCTGCGCCATTGCCAAACCAACCATCAAGAAGCAAAGCCTCTATACCCCACTGCCCAGCCCTCATCGACCTTGGGAATCCATCTCCATGGATTACATGTCAGGCCTTCCTTCCACTAAGCATGGAAATGACTGTGTTTTTGTGGTCGTCGATAGGTTCTCCAAGATGGCCATTATGGCTATTTGCAAGAAGAATATCTCAACAGAAGCCACTGCTAAACTCTTCTTTGAACGAGTGTGGGTACACTTTGGGATACCACAATCTATCATCTCAGATCGGGACAACAAGTTTCTTAGTACATTTTGCTCCAGTCTCTAGTCAATGTTCGACACCAAATTCATTAAGTCCATATCCTTCCATCCTCAAACTGATGGCCAGACAAAGGTTGCCAACAAGATGATCGTACACATTCTGCGCATGTACAACTCAAAGCATCCATGCACATTAGACAAGAGCCTCCCTTCTGTTTAGCACAGCTACAACTAGGCTCTCCACAACTCGACCGGCCACAACCCTCTTCAAGTGGGCTTGGGATTCCAACCACTATGTCCCATTGATGTGGCCATCCCATTTGCTGCTTCACGCAGATTTGGCTCATGTCCAGTCTGAAACAGATAAGGTAAACAACTTCATTGAGCACATCCAACATATTCACCAGCATGTCCATGACATTCTAGACAAATCAAATGCCAAGTACAAGAAACAACATGATCAACATTGGGTGGCACACAAGTTTCAAGTGGGCGACAAAGTCTAGTTGCATTTGCAAAAGGAACACCGTACTGGAACCTATCGGAAACATAGACCACTCTGATATGGTCCTTACACCATTACCAAGGTTGTGGGAGACAATGCATTTGAGCTCAGCATTCCCCCATTCCTTGGCTTGCACCCAGTGTTCAATGTGGACTGCCTTCGACAATACTTTTCACCATTACTAGACACATTCAACATTTCAAAATATCTCACACCCACAGAGTTAAATCCAGATTGCGTGGAACAAACAGCAACTGATTGGATCATGGACACACAGATCAAGCACAGTCACTAGCAGAATATCCAACTATATCGAGTTGCCAAAGTAGGCCAACTCCTTCACCAGGGCAAGTGGCTCTCGTGGGACCATGTTCAGCAGAAGTTTCCCCATCTCATGGAGGAACCCAAAGCAAAGGGGACCATTGCTTCCTAAGGGGGGAGGAATTATCCACATGGATATTGGTGGCCACCTGCCAAGTCCACTTGGAACCCCATCATTGTTTCTTTCAGCTTTTCAATTTCCTTAATTGTAGCACAATTTATTATTTTAGCAGTTTTTCGGGTCCTTGACTTCTGGAGTTGTTTTGAGGCCCTAAATAACATTTTTTCGGAAACCTGGGAGCAACATGGGCCCATGGACCATTTTTCTCATCCCAAAGTTGTAGTTCTTGGATAGATCTTTCTAAGGAGATACTGTGTGTCAAACGAAGGTCATATGCCAAAGTTACGACCCCGGGAAGTTGATGTACCAATTTACCCAAGCAGGGCCCACAGTTTGGCGTTTCATCTTCTAGGGTTAGGTTTTTGGATGTTTAGGGTCTTCCATTGTTTCTCAACAATAAATAGGCATGCAAACCTCATTGTAACACAGTTTAGAGGCATGTAGCCGCCAGATCTCTTCTCAGAGATAAGCTATCATCGCCTAGTTGGTTTATTTCCATTGCTATTTGTAACCATAATAATTGAATGAGAAATCTCTTTCACTCTTTCTATGTCATTTGATAATTCCATAGTTGTTAGCATAAACTGTCTAAAATTTGTTATAAGAGAAAAGGTGTTTCTATATCCTCTAATCATACTTTTTCTCAAGATATCAACCTTCTAAATATAGTTTGCTAATTAAGAACTTATTCTAATGACAGTTCAAGCATAACAAATTTTACTTTGTCATTAAGTTTAATCTTCACAATCTAGTATTAATTCTAGGAAGAAACTGACTATAATACTTATTTGTTCCACCTGTAATTTTCAATAAATCTAGAAAGCCTCTCCTCCCAGCCATGAACATGTAAATTACATCCAGGCTCTGCCCCAAGCACTTTCTCTACTAGAATAATTTCCAATTACAGTCGGTGCCTTGGGCCTCAAGACTTCACTGTCCAGCCTCATGTCCTGCACTTAATTTGACTGTCAATGAGCAATTTCCCACTGGTCATATTTCCCCGGCTCTTGGATAGTCCCCTTCCTTCATCTCTTCCCCCTATATTTCCCTTGCCCAAGGCAGGGGCATAACTATTTCTTGTTAACTGTTTCTTGTAATTTTAGTAAACAATTCCTTTTAATTAATCATATCTCAACTCCTAATCACTCACAATTAGGTAACAATTTGTTATCTGAATTGCCATCCTTAGTAATAACATAACATAAAATAAATGCAGTAAATCATAAAATTGAATTAAATAACTATAGTAAATCCTTCCAAGGATCCAGGGGTGTTACATCTCGCCCCCATGTGAGAAGAACCGTCCTTGGTGTTCTTTCTAGTTTAAGAAAATAACACCGGATAAGCTTCTCAGACAAATTCTTCCTCTTCCTAGGTTGCCTCGTCCGAGCCAAAGTGCTTCCATTGCACTTTAACCTAGGTGATGACTCACCTCCGCAAGGTGGTTTCTCTCCGATCAAGGATATGAAGAGGTTCTGCCAGAAACTCTCCTTCTGGTTCGACCTGCACATACAATAATCATAATCATATTCCTTCAAAACAACTGACAAAGTATATATAATCCTTTAACCTGTTAGCTGAATATTTGCTCAGTTTAGTATATGTTGTTGGTTGTACACATATTTCTTTAACAACGAAACATGAAAAACGTCTTGGACACAAATGTGTCTTGGCAATGCAAGTTTATAGGCTACTGATCCAATTCGTTCCAAGACCTGAAAGGGTCCACAGTATTGGGGTATTAATTTAGCACAACCCCTCCACTGTAAGGAACTTTTTCGGGGCTTTACTCTTAGATAAACATCATCTCCTGGCTAAAATTATTTGTACATCCTTTTTTTATCTGCATACATTTTCTACCTATCTTGGGCAGTCCTTAGATTCTGTCGAACTTTCTTAATGGCTTCCTCCATTTTTGCTAGCATGTCGGGACCCAATGCTAGCTTATTAACAAGGTTATTCCAGTCCATAGGTACCCTGCACTTTCTTCCATATAATACCTCAAAGGTGCTCATGCCCAGTGATTCATGATGTCCATTATTGTATGCCCACGAGATGGAGGTAATCCTCCAACTTATGCGGTTGTTGCATTACAAACATGCATAGCATGTCTTCGAGTACTTGATTCACCTGTTTAGTTTGTCCTTTTGTTTGGGGATGGTAAGCCGTGTTAAATTGGATCTGGGTACCCAATCCTAAAAGGAGGGATTTCCATAATGTGGATGTGAATTTCAAATTCCTGTCTAAAATTATCACCTTGGGTATACTGTGTAGTCAAAAGATTTCCTTCATAAATATGTCCACAATTTCCACAGTTTTGTATGTGGATTTCACAGGTATAAAATGTGCGGTTTTTCTCAATTTGTCTACTACAACCATAATTGAGTCATGTTGTTTACTGGTGTGGGCTAAACCTGTGATGAAGTCCAATGATATGGTCTCCCATTTCCATTTTGGAATGGGCAGTGGTTGTAACAAACCAGCGGGATGTTGATGCTCTGCCTTAACCAACTGAAACTCCAAACATTTGGATAAATATTCTATGACATCCTTCCTTAATTTGGGCCAAAAATACCCTTTCTTGATAGAGTCTAATAATTTTTGATAACCTGGGTGGCCCGCACAAGGTTTGCGATGAAATTCATCCATTATTGATTGTTTAACAACACTTTGGTTAGGAATATAAATTATATTGTTGAAAGTAAGGATGTAATCCAGACTTATGTCGAAATATGATTTTTCTCCTCTTAACAAAGCTTCTTTTGTTTGCTACCAAAGAAAAGTATATTATGTATCCTTGACCGATGCCTCCTTTATAATTTCTTGAATGTTTGAGCATGTTTGACTAATTTGAACCTCATAGATGCAATATACCTTCCTACTTAGTGCATTACCCACCTGATTTTCCTTCCCTCTTAGATGCTTCATGTAAAAGTCAAACTCACTTAAAAATGTCATCCTTCTGACCTGTCGGACATTAAGGCCAAACTAGTTGAAGAAATTAGTAAGGTTGCTATGATATGTTAGCAACAGAAATTTCCTCCCCAGCAAGTAATGTCTCCACATTTTGAGTGCATGCACTACCTCTATTAATTCAAGGTCATAAGCGGAGTATCGCTGCTCATATTCCTTCAATTTCCATGATTCGTAAGCTATAACTTTACCTTCTTGTGTCAACACTCTGCCAACACCTTCTTTACTTGTATTTGTGCATACCACAAAGGAATTTTCCGTATCTGCCACTTTTAGCACGGGCGCAGTGGTAAGTAGGTGTTTTAATCTTTCGAAGCTTTGTTGGCATCCTACTTTCCATTGAAAGGTGTGTCCCATCCTTTGTAAAGAAGTCATTGGAAAGGCAATTTTTGAAAACTCTTCAATGAACACATAGTTGTACCCGGCTAAACCCAAGAAGGATCTAATATCAAAGATATTCTTCGGAGCGGTCCATTCCATAATGGTTTTTATCTTCCCCGAGTCTACCGCTATCCCTTCTGCTTATATAACATGTCCCAAGTATTGGATCTGATCTTCGAAAAAATCACATTTGCTAAATTTAGCAAATAATTGGTTCTCTCGTAAAGTTTGCAGCACAATTCTCAAGTGTTCTTCGTGTTCCTCCTGATTCTTAGAGTATATCAAAATGTCGTCAATAAAAATTAACACAAACTTATCAAGATAGGGCTGGAAAAGACCATGCATCAAACTCATAAAGGTAGCTAGGGCATTTTTGAGGCCAAATGGAAATACTATGAACTCGTAATGACTATAACAATTTCGGAATGGTGTTTTATAGATGTCCTCCTCCTTTATCCTTATCTGGTGTAGCCAGATCTTAAATCAAATTTTGAGAAAACCTTGGCTCCCTACACTTGATCGAATAGATCATCAATATGTGGCAAGCGGTACTTATTCTTGATGGTCAACTTGTTTAATTGATGATAAACGATGCACAATCTCAATGTTCCATCTTTCTTTCCTATAAATAGGACAGGAGCTGCCCAAGGGGACACATTAGATCAAATGTACTTTTTATCCAGAAGCCCCTAAAGTTGCATTTTGAGTTCTTTCAACTTAGGTATTCATCATGCGGTAAGGGGCTTTGGACACAGGGGCTGCACCCAGGATAATTTCAATAGTGAAGTCAATGTCCCGCTTGGGTGTCAAACCGAGTATAGATTTGGGAAATACGTCAGAAAATTCCTGAATGACATGAATATTTTCCAAGGAGGTCATTTTATTCTTGGAGTTAGTAAATCCCACTTGAACAACATATATTTGACAGCCATTCCTAATACACTTTCTTAGCTAACTAGGAGTAATGGGGCTTAGCTTGGTGTTAGAGTAACAATTATATCCTACTTACAACTATATCCTAACTTACAAATTATATCCTAACTTACAAATTATATATAAAAAATGTATGTATATTTACATTGTAATTATGTCCATCTCGAACTTTGGTTTATGATGTAAAATATTCCTATCTTCGGACTTTAGCTTTGGGCTCATTATATATATAGGGAGTATTGATTACGTTTATTATTAATTCTGTAGACTTAACATTATCAGAGGTTTATAATGACAATAATAATTCACACAGATTACATTAAAGGTGAGTGGATTGCTTTTTAATACATATGATAAACAAGGCGATCCCTCTGTCCTTGCCCATGTGTTGATTTGTTGTCCTTTGTACCCAGGAACATGTGGCAAAGTGCTATGGCACGTGACTGTATGCCCTGGCACCATCTGTTTGGTATTGCATTCACTGATCTAGTTCTCATGATGTGACGACAGAGAAGCCTTAGGGTTTCATTCCCTAACTAACTCCTCGCTCTCAGCATCGCTATGGCTCATTGTTACCACTGCTCCGCAAGGGTTTGCACTGTTCAAGATTTCATTTTATCTGTGTTATCTTCTGAGAGCGATGATGGCGATGGCATCAATTAAAATGGAACTAGGTGAACCCACCGGGTTGATGATCTATTTTCTTGTTACCTATACCGTAAGATTGCTATAGAGCTAGGTTTCGATCTGCCGCAACGTTTAACGCTTTACCTTCACTACACAGGAATGTCCCATGGCATCTTCAACGCTGCAGGTGATAACCGGTTCCAGGACTTAGCTGCAGAAGGTAAGTTTTTAAAAGTTTTCTATTTCTCAGCTTGAATGGTTTTATTCCTCGTTTCAATCTATATCACTTATGTTGGTTCGCTTACTAGCAAATAGGAGAGTTGCCTCACGTGGAAGCCTTCCACTCTCAGGTAAGAACTCCCCATTTGTTCATGTGTTTTGAGGCTTTACAATATTCTCCACAAGGGTTTACAATATTCTCCACAATGGTTTATTGGCTTAATGTCTCATATTTCATGTCAAGTATACACACAGTGCTATTCGGTGCCACTACCCGTCAGAGCTTAAGTGCTTACGACGACGCTATTGACTCTTCTAGGTTGGATTCTTTACTCCTGGCATGAATTAAGTTATGAGAACCACCACTCGTATGGTAGAGAACAGAGACTCAGTCACTTGTTGAACTTCTAGCTAATCAAAACAACTCGAGTTTATGGCTCTATTTTGAATTTGTAATTAATTAGTTAAGCCTAGATGTTTAAAGGAATATTCTGTAAGGCATTTTGTAGTTTTGAGGAAAACTCCCATTCTAAAGTCGACAAAGGGTTTTATGAGTTTTTCTTTCCACTGAAAGGTTATAGTTTCTTTTGCTATGCGGCCACTTAAGTGAACGACTTTATGTCGACTCATGCAAAATGTGTAATTTATTGTATTAACGTCTACAGAACTTATTCATTATGTTTTATATGTTTGAGAAGGAAACAAATTTATCTTATTCTGCTTCTTGGTTGCATTCTGGGCTGAGAAGACCTTTCTTTTATTTATGCAAGTATTTATTGTGTTTGATGGACCATTTCCAAAGGAATTCGATCGGAACTTAGTTTAAGATAATTATAGTTGCTTAAACAAATACCTTGTTATAATTTCATGCTTGTCATGGTCGAATTGTGGTGTCCTGAACTTGCATCCAAACAATTATATAAATACTCCCTTTACATTCTTATCATTCATAACAGAGTCTATAAGGTTACACAGGTCATTCTATAGATTCCCTAATAAAGTGCATTTCACTCGACTTACTTCTACGTCTTAAAAGTTTGCCTTTGATAACCATGAACAGGGAAACATAATAATTGAACGAGCACTCTCTTTCACTCTTGCTATGTCATTTGATAATTCCATAGTTATTAGCATAAACTGTATAAAATTTGATATAAGAGAAAAGGTGTTTCTATATCCTGTAATCATACTTTTTCTCAAAATATTAACCTTCTAAATATAATTTGCTAATTAAGAACTTATTCTAATGACAATTCAAGCATAACAAATTTTACTCTGTCATTAAGTTTAATCTTCCCAGTTTAGCATTCATTTCTGTACTGGAATAATTTCCAATTACAATCAGTAACTTATTCCAATTACAGTCAGTAACTTCGGCCTATTACAATCAATAACTTGGGCGTAAGTACTTCACTATCCACCCTCAAGTCCTAGTAGAAAACGTACTGCTGCAGAACACATGGGAATTGTACTTATTACAACATTAATATCATATCATATTGTAATCTAAACTCAACAATAAAAGATAATATTAATCACTCTCAAATTTGAAAGTGAAAGGGAACGGGTTTGAAGGGAAAGGAAAAATGCATTTATGAAGAAGATTCACGAGGCGTTATTCGAAGAGTTACTGCTTCAGAAAAAGTCACAGAAGATTATTTTTCTCAAGTAGAATGGAAATCGGACTGGGGCAATGAAATTGACATGTCGCTCATGGAAACGTCACAAACAGGTGTTTTATTTGGTTCGGCCTTGAGTGCGGGTTGGAAGGGAAATTTCATGTTGCATGAAACTTTCCTCCAAATGGGGCGAGAAGATATACGATGATACCAGGCATTGACATGTTGTCTGGACGAGACGAGGTGGCCCTTCCCAACCAAATTCACCAAACAGTGAAGAAAAGGAAAATGGTGGAGATCCGCCAGACTGTAGAAATCTCTGGGCAAATGCTCGCTCTTCGACAGTCGCTTCTCGTACACATCCAACACTTTGCTCAGCTTTTCAATGTTACTCTCCACCACCGCTTCGTCTGTGCTCCCTCCCGTTTTCATGGGAATGATGACAAGCTACTCCACGATGGCATAAAGAGGGGGATTGAATTGTTGCGACTCCACCTCGCACCACTGCTCAACCAGAGCTTGCTCCTCAACTGTGCCCCCCAACAGATAGTCGCATTTACCTTGGCCTTGCCAGAAATTTATGGAGAGACTTTTGCTGTAAATTTCTGTTATTAACATTTTTTGGATGTTTACTTGGAATCAGATTCCTTCCCTTCTTAATCGTCCCTCCTTTAGACCCTTCATTTTTTTGTTTCATTTGTTGGTAACATATGCGAGCTTTCCATACTCCATCATCCATTATTTTGGGGTATTCAAACTCAAGTTTCTCCTTCATGAAATTGGGTAAGATACTAATGAAACGTTGAACCTTGGCTTTCTCTTTCTGCATATAAGGCACATAGTGCAGAAGGGAGGTGAATCAAGCTACATACTCATCCATAGTCAAGGCCCCCAATCTTAATTCATGAAATTCCTTTGCTTTTTCATCATACTAACGCTCAGTTATATACTTATCTTTAAAATGTTTTTGGAATTCGTTCCATGTAACCTATTCCTCGTTAATTTTTCTTACTATTTTGATTTCTTCCCATGATAGGGTTGCCTTCCCTCTTAACTGATAGACTGCCAACTACGCCTTCAACCTTTCTGTGTATTTGTAAATCTGAAAATACTTACCCATATCAATTAACCAAGCTTTCATTGCTTCTTCAGATTCCCCTTCAAAGAGTGATGGTTTAATCTTTTGAATTCTGCTTACAGTTTTGAGTTTTGTCTTTTTGTTTTGCACTGGTCAGATACATTATTTAAGCGTCCTTCTTCATCCTCTCTATGTCTCTCGGCTGACTCGGCATTTTCCTCACTAAGCTGGGCTATTGGGGTCTTTTCTCTGTCCTCAGCACTAGGGTCTTGGTGTCTTTGATTCTATCGATTAGACAAACTTACGAGAATACTTTCTTGTTCCAAGCATGATCATTCATTATCCATTCTTAAATTTGTCATCTCAGCGCGTAACTACTGAACAATTTGAGTAAAACTGCATTATCCTGACGAGTTTCCCCACCCAACTATATCCAAATGTTAGGGTTAGCATTCACATAAGCTGGTTCTGAAGTATTAGGCAGCCCTGAACTTCTCTGCATTATGTCCTTTGTATAGAGACTACCTCTCTGTGTTCACATATAAGTTTTATTTAGTTAGATTTTAAGAAATCAAGTCATTGTATGCACATACATATATTTATTTGTCCCAAAGAGTCTCAGTTTATGAACGTGAGCTCTCATACCACTTGTAACAGCTATATCCTAACTTACAAATTATATATAAAAAATATATGTATATTTACATTGTAATTATGTCCATCTCGAACTTTGGTCTATGATGTAAAATATTCCTATCTTCAGACTTTAGCTTTGGGCTCATTATATATATATGGAGTATTGATTACGTTTATTATTAATTCCGTAGACTTAACATTATTATAGGTTTATAATGACAATAATAATTCACACAGATTACATTAAAGGTGAATGGATTGCTTTTTAATACATATGATACACAAGGTAATCCCTCTGTCCTTGCCCATGTGTTGATTTATTGTCCTTTGTACCCAGGAACATGCGGCAAAGTGCTATGGCACGTGACTGTATGCCCTGGCGCCATCTGTTTGGTATTGCATTCACTAATCTAGTTCTCATGATGTGACGACAGAGAAGCCTTAGGGTTTCATTCCCTAACTAACTCCTCGCTCTCGGCATCGTTATGGCTCATTGTTACCACTGCTCCGCGAGGGTTTGCACTGTTCAAGATTTCATTTTATCTGTGTTATCTTCTGAGAGCGATGATGGAGATGGCATCAATTAAAATGGAACTAGGTGAACCCACTGGGTTGATGATCTATTTTCTTGTTACCTGTACCGTAATATTGCTATAGAGCTAGGTTTCGATCTGCCGCAATGTTTAACACTTTGCCTTCACTACACAAGAATGTCCCATGGCATCTTCAACGCTGCAGGTGATAACCGGTTCCAGGACTTAGCTGCAGAAGGTAAGTTTTTAAAAGTTTTCTGTTTCTCAGCTTGAATGGTTTTATTCCTCGTTTCAATCTATATCACTTATGTTGGTTCGCTTACTAGCAAATAGGAGAGTTGCCTCACGTGGAAACCTTCCACTCTCAGGTAAGAACTCCCCATTTGTTCATGTCCCATTTGTTCATGTGTTTTGAGGCTTTACAATATTCTCCACAAGGGTTTACAATATTCTCCACAATGGTTTACTGGCTTAATGTCTCATATTTCATGTCAAGTATACACACAGTGCTATTCGGTGCCACTACCCATCAGAGCTTAAGTGCTTACGACGACGCTATTGACTCTTCTAGGTTGGATTCTTTACTCCTGGCATGAATTACGTTACGAGAACCACCACTCGTATGGTAGAGAACAGAGACTTAGTCACTTGTTGAACTTCTAGCTGACCAAAACAACTCGAGTTTATGGCTCTATTTTGAATTTGTAATTAATTAGCTAAGCCTAGATGTTTAAAGGAATATTGTGTAAGGCATTTTGTAGTTTTGAGGAAAACTCCCATTCTAAAGTCAACAAAGGGTTTTATGAGTTTTTCTTTCCACTGAAAGGTTATAGTTTCTTTTGCTATGTGGCCACTTAAGTGAACCAGTTTATGTCGACTCATGCAAAATGTGTAATTTATTGTATTAACATCTACAGAACTTATTCAATATGTTTTATATGTTTGAGAAGGCAACAAATTTATCTTATTCTGCTTCTTGGTTGCATTCTGGGCCGAGAAGACCTTTCTTTTATTTATGCAAGTATTTATTGTGTTTGATGGACCATTTCCGAAGGAATTCGATCAGAACTTAGTTTAAGATAATTATAGTTGCTTAAACAAATACTTTGTTATAATTTCATGCTTGTCATAGTCGAATTATGGTGTCCTGAACTTGCATTCAAACAATTATATAAATATTGCCTTTACATTCTTATCATTCTTAACAAAGTCTATAAGGTTACACAGGTCATTCTATAGATTCCTAATAAAGTGCATTTCACTTGACTTACTTCTACATCTGAAAAATTTGCCTTTGATAATCATGAACAGGGAAACATAATAATTGAATGAGCACTCTCTTTCACTCTTGCTATGTCATTTGATAATTCCATAGTTATTAGCATAAACTGTCTAAATTTTGATATAAGAGAAAAGGTGTTTCTATATCCTTTAATCATACTTTTTCTCAAAATATTAACCTTCTAAATATAATTTGCTAATTAAGAACTTATTCTAATGACAATTCAAGCATAACAAATTTTACTCTGTCATTAAGTTTAATCTTCACAATTTAGCATTAATTTCTCTACTGGAATAATTTCCAATTACAATCAGTAACTTATTCCAATTATAGTCAGTAACTTCAGCCTATTACAATCAGTAACTTGGGTGTAAGTACTTCACTATCCACCCTCAAGTCCTAGTAGAAAACGTACTGCTGCAGAACACATGGGAACTGTACTTATTACAACATTAATATCATATCATATTGTAATCTAAACTCAACAATAAAAGATAATATCAATCGCTCTCAAATTTGAAAGTGAAAGGGAACCGGTTTGAAGGGAAAGGAAAAATGCATTTATGAAGAAGATTCACGAGGCGTTATTCGAAGAGTTACTGCTTCTGAAAAAGTCACAGAAGATTATTTTTCTCAAGTAGAATGGAAATCGGACTAGGGAAATGAAAGCGACATGCCGCTCATGGAAACGTCACAAATAGGTGTTTTATTTGGTTCGGCCTTGAGTGCGGGTTGGAAGGGAAATTTCATGTTGCATGAAACTTTCCTCCAAGCGGGGCGAGAAGAGATACGATGATACCAGGCATTGACATGCTGTTTGGACGAGATGAGGTGGCCCTTCCCAACCAAATTCACCAAACAGTGAAGAAAAGGCAAATGGTGGAGATTCGCGAGACAGTAGAAATCTCCGGCCAAATGCTCGCTCTTCGAGAGTCGCTTCTCGTACACATCCAACACTTTGCTCAGCTTTTCAACGTTACTCTCCACCACCGCTTCATCTGTGCTCCCTCTCGTTTTCATGGGAATGATGACAAGTTGCTGCACGATGGCATAAAGAGGGGGATTGAATTGTTGCGACTCCACCTCGCACCACTGCTCAACCAGAGCTTGCTCCTCAACTGTGCCCCCCAACAGATAGTCGCATTTACCTTGGCCATGGTATTTCTTACACAAATATTTTGTGATTGCTCTTGACTCTGCAACACAAACAACATTTATTTATTAGTGTGGGTTGAGGAAAATAAAGTAGTTTCCAGGTAACCACGCGGTTGGATATGAGTTTATCGCTTTCATAATTAAAATTTTGCTTTTATTTGTTGGTTGAGTCCATTTTAATAATTTAATATAATAAAATATGCAAATTTATTTATGCTTCACCTATAAATAGTGAATACAAATTTGATATTAATAATTTTAATTTAAAATTAAAAAATAGATAAATAAGTTTATAAAAATTTAACATATCATTTATATTTATGATTTACATGTAAACTAATTAATAAAATTTTAGATGATTTTGACCACTTTTTATTAATTTTTTTTACTCATTAATTAATAAAGCGATTATAAACAATAAAATAATTATAAAAAGAAACATATCAAAATCTTATTGAGATTTATATGTTATATTTACCCAAATTTTTGCTAGATCAAAACAAATTATACTACCAAAACCTTATGGACATTTATATGCTATTTTAACCCAATTTTTATTAGGATCAAAGGAAATTATATTCTTTTAAGGGTAAGTATCGACCTATTTAAATAGTCCTAAAATGACTTAAAAGCTCAAAGATTATGATTTTATCACAGAAAAAAAACACTTATTGAAAAAAATTATTTATTTCCAAATTAATATAGTTATAGTAATATTATTTTTAAATTGAAATTAATTATTTAATTATATAATTTTTTTTCCTAAAAAAAATCTTCATTCCATGTGAAAATTCATTTCTTAGATTCCTTATTTACATAACCCAAAAAAAATAAAATACCTATGTGTGCTCAATATATCAATAGACTAAGAGTCTAAATACATGTTTATATATCAGAAATATTGGTTGAGAAGTGTACCTAATAAACATGAATTTTTGTAGTAGCCTTATAGGCTTAAGAAAGGATTGGTCGATTAAAGTACCAACCATAAAGTATGGAACAACAAAAGGGAACTAACCATAGAGTATAGAATAGCAAAAGGGGTTAGAGTAGAAAAAAAAGTGTAAGAGTGGAACTGGAATGATAATAAAAAATTTGTCCATCTCTTTGTTCTATAATATTTCACAAACCTTGTGCAAGATATTTAATGATAAATTGAAAATTTTGTAACAGCCTCATAAGCTTAAAAAACACTGGTTGATTAAAGAACCAACCATAGAGTATAGGAAAAAAAAAATATCAAGAAAAACAAAAAAAAAAAAATAGTAGAAAATTTAGGATTAAGATTGGAAAATATCCCTAATGATAAAAATTAAAAAAATGAACATCTCTTTGTTTTACCATACTTCACAAATTTTGTGATAGTTATATAGG